>CABFVZ010001954.1:83782-143593 GCA_902151445.1 Timema monikensis | reverse complement strand
ACGTTGTTTTTACCCTGTGTAAAGGTTGTAGCTGTTGTGCAGGGCTCTCTATTAAAACAGAACTAGGACTTGCCTGATGTACGAGCTAATCTTGCCTACGCGGCCAACTTACCTAGTTTATAGTATTGTTTATTACGTAGCTTTGAAGTCTGCGTTGTTATTTGGGCGTTTCTCGCCCCCAGTTGGCCTAAACTTAGGCAATGCTGCCAATTATCATAGTAAATTATATATGACAAAGTACTTGCCGAGATTAAGTGCTATATGTTTATGTGTCCTTTGGTCTTGTATATTATATCGTTAAATTGCATTATCTCCAACCTTCTCTTGTTTTCATCATTTGTATTTGCTAAACTGTTTGTGCACCCCCCCCCCTTGGTGCAAAAGATTTGACCAAAGAATCCTTGAATCTCTAATACTTGTCAGGATTTGGTGGATTCGAGTGGCCCATCTTTAGTAAAAACCTTTTTCAGCACTTTGCTGAGAATACAAATAAATATTCTACATCTAGACAGCAAAAAATAGGTAAAGTGGATCAAGAGTGGTATGAAACTACTGAGGAAGAAATAATGGCCTACATAGGAATATTGGTTTTATGGGTGTATTTGATTTGCCAGAAACATGATTACTGGCACAGCTCAGATATTGAATGCCATGTAATTCGTAATTGCATGACATAAATGTTCTGTCTCTTACAAAATACTTTCATGCCAGTGACTTAACAAAAGAAGACACCAGTGGAATAAAACTTATGAAATACTGCATAAAAGGACTGTTCTTGAGATTATAGACATATTTGATAAATATTATTGGTGATATTATCGCTGTTGTGTTAAGAAATGGTTTCGTACCAGGGTCGTCACTACATAAAACAAGACGTGAAAGCCAAACCAACAAAGTAGGGTTTCAAAATGTGGGTCCTAGCAAGTCATCATGGATATGTTCTGAATGCAAGTGTGTAATTTGGCAAGAAAGAAGCAAGACAAAGACATGATGTTGGGAAGCCAAGTTGTACTAAATTTACTAGAAGGATTTCTAGGCCAAAATCACCATGCGTACTTTGACAATTTTTCGTCTGTAGGGCTCTTGAATACACTGCTTCAAAAACAAATATGTGCATGTTGCAGTATGAAAACTCACAGCAAGGAATGGCCTTAGGAACTTAAGAATCCCAAGAGCCTAAAACTGAAGAGAGGTGACAGTAAAGTACTAGTCAGGTAATGAGGCCCAACAGGAAAAGGGTTACGAATTCTTGCCCTAGTCAAGTATCCTAAATTAATAGGTGGTGTTGACAGAGCCGACCAAATAAGAAGCTACTATTCTTGGACATAAAAAAAAAGTGGAAATATTTGTATTGGACAGTGCCGTTGTTTAAACAGTTTCAAAATCTATAATGAAACAACTCTACCAGCATTATCAAAACATGGATTTACCCAAAAATCATTCAGACTTGCACTTTACAAGAAAACGATGGCAAATTTGCACTTAACAAGCAAAAGATGGGAAATGTTTCCTCATGCAAAAAAGTTGGGAGAAAGAAAAGCCTCCCAGTTTGTTATAGATGGGCAATAAATCAATGACCGATTTTTTCATCGATATCATTTGATCCCCTATACTCCCAGTGACTCAAAAGTATCGGTGATGGAAGATACTCTACACTCGCATCAGATAGCAACATTTACTCAAGCTACGGAGCTACAGTAGCCCCATGGCTTCTTTGATGCTGACTGACAGCTTTGAAAAGCTACCAGACCAAATTATGTATCCCTACACCGAACCATATGATCTGCAAAAATAAGTGTTTAGCAGCTGTCACTTCTTATGGTCAAAATTTGGGTATATACCTAAATGTTGAGTCAGAAGCCATCTGTGAGCTGTCAGTACCAAAGTAATGGGGCCACTGTATTATTGCTTCTTCTAGACATCGAGTAAATACTCGCTTCGCAGCCCTTGTTATTCTTTTATTTCCTACTTTCTACCAGCTAATTGAGAATTGACCTTATTAAGTGGCATACTTAACATGTTATTTCTATTTAACACATTAGATCTCTTAGAGCTCATTTTTCAAAAACAGTACCAGATTGCTACGTAAAAATGACTAATGGTTTAAATGTTTCATTCATGTGTGTTTTAAATACAAAATATTTAAGAACAAAATCGAAAAGCCAGCTTATTAGACAAATCACATTTCAGATTCTTTTTAATAGGCTACAAAAAAATGTTCTTTTTTTTCAGTGATCCTATCCCCAAAATCACAAATAATGAATTAAAATAAGTAACAAAATGGAAAATATATAAATAAACCTTAATATTTACTGTGTTGATGATCCTAATCATCCTATAGTCTAATCTAAAGTTTATTTGCTTCTAATATACATATAGTTCATCTACTATTAGATGTAGGGCCTACAGTATTTAAAATAAAATAACACTACAATAATATATGACCTACATTCCAAACATTGTCTAAACCAATCGCCATTATGTATGTTAATTATTAATGTCACATAAATTTTAATTGTAGTAAAACAGATCACTAAATAAATTACACAACTACAAGAGTTTCTCATAGTACGTCAAGTTTTAATATTGGTATTCAAGTTTAACATAATGTTTGTTGGACCACTAATTTTGACCAAATTACATAACATTTCACTATAAAACATTATAAACATTTTTGCTTTCTCTTTTTATCAAATGTATGAAACTTGCTTTCTCTTTTTATCAAAATGTATAAAACATCTTTAACCTCATACTTTTGTATGGACTGCATTAGTCAGGCAACATGAAACAAAATTATTATTATTATTATTATTCAAAAAATGAGGTGGCCCAATGGCTAGATAATTTTATAATAAAGGAAATTGATAAAACTAAAGAAAGAGGAAAAATAAACTACTAAGAATAAGAATAAATTTGTTGAAGAAAGCCCACCTAGGGAAAGAGGAAAGATGTGGGAAGAATCCAATGCACAAAGGTGACATCTTCCTTTCTTCTGTCTTCTATAGTACTACTACTTCTACTATAGAAGACAGAATTAAGCAAGTAAAAAAATATCGGTTAATCGAGGCACTGAATACGTCAGTGAAAAATCACGTATAAATACCAATATTTTTAAAATCAAGTCACTGTATTCACTGATATAAAATCACTATTTTGCCCAACTAGTTTCTGTACCTTCACCAAAAAATCTAAATAGAATTTTAAAAAATTGGCACAAATAAAGTTTGTGTAAATTGCATCAATAAAAAGAAAAGAGCTCATTCAGGTCGAGGCATCCAAACTTTATGGGTAACCAGCAATGACACAAGGAGTGATAAAGCACTGTTCATAAACATTAAAGAGAATTTCAAAACCATTAAAAACTCACTTGATCCAGGCCGATCTGCTTCCCTTACAACATGAGTCATTCCAGCTTTGTATGCAAGGAATGCTGTGAGATGGACTGGCTTAGCAGGATCATCTTTGGGAAAAGCCTTCACCTTTCCACGATGTCGACTTGAACGTTTCTTAGGGTAAAATCCCATTGACCCATGACGGGGCGCACTAAACTTCCGATGAGACTGAGAAGCAAAAATCAACATATACACTTAAATTGAAAGCATTTACAATTATTATAACTGTTGGTTAAAAATCGACATATAGGCATACACTTAATTTGAAAGCATTTACAATTATAACTGTTGGTTATAATCCAAATATTTATTAAATATGAGAAATGAACCAAGAAAATCACACATCCTTGAAAACCTAAATCATAAATGTTTAATTGGAAATTTCAAAACATGGGAATTTCTTAAACACATGGTAGACCAATCGTATAATGGTTTGATAATGTATTTTAACGATTCAAAGTTTCAACTATTAAAATGTAGTCATGAATTTAAATGAAGGACTATTAAACTAAATAATGATTTGTATCAATAGTAGTCTTGTAAGAGTTTGAACATATTTAAATATCGATATAAAGATGTTGGAATTAATAATTCAAATATTATGTTAAATTTAAAGGGAATCAAAGAAATAATAATAAAATAACATTGCGAAAATATATTTAAACATTTATAAAACTTATAATTTAATAAAAATAAAGAGATTGTAATTAACAAACTGGATAGTTAGGAAATAGAAAATCTTAAAACCATTAGAACTCACCATGTTAAGAGACGAACGCGAAAAGGATGATGGACGCAATGCCCACTGGCTTTTGAATCATTCTTAGTCAAAGACCTTAAAAAGAAGATCAACCAAAAACTCATTGTGGAAACTGGGTGAGGAAACGTATGGAGCGCTAGTGTCATTAATACAGAACAATAAATAAAATATCATTTGGACTATATTCAATAAAGATTTAGGGACTAAATTTTTTTTCATTATAATACCATAAGAAATAAAGATGAAAAACTTAATCTTTTTAAAACGGATGTTAAGAGTTACACTCTGGAATTTAATTTTGACCCAGGGATATGTGGGTGAAAAGGTAACTATAATATTGTAACAACTGATGTTATAATTGGAGCAGAATGTGTATGTGTATTTATACCATACTTAAGGTTGTTTTGTCTTTTGTAAAAAAAATATATAGACTATTATGTTTATTTGTAATTTTACTATACATAATTTCATAGCTGAGTGAACTGCAGGTCTTATGGAGAAAAGATTTATCTTAGCTCTCTATATGTTACCGGTTGCCAAACCATCAAGCTTTCGTTAGTTGGTTAGTGAGGGGGGAGGGTTTACTTGGAAATCCCTCATTATAAACAATGCATCATGGGTAGGTTGGGGGGTTCAATTGAAAGGCAAAAACATTTCCTCACAGTGTCCAGCCTTTTCTAGAAACATTAACTATTTCCACAATTGTATTTTTTTTTCAAGAGTGAATGAAGTATATTAACGTTTCTCTATTCCCCACGTAATTATGCTTAAACTATTTTATGTATAAATCTATTTTCCTCATAATTAATACACAAACAATATGCATTGCCGCTTTGAGTTACTGTACAAGTTCCATCTTTACGAATTTAGGTGTAGATTCTTAACACCATTGCCCTTTCTTAACATTCTAATATTTTCCTCTTGGAATATAATTTCTTGTAACAAGCCGGAGACTCCATAATTTTTGCTATATTTAACTGTTAACAATACAGTATTATTCAAATAAATATAATAATAATATACTCATAAAATTATAATTCCATAACCTTACGTGAAAAAACAAAACACACAACCAACACACACAAAAACTTAAAGTGATAATCTACAAATAGTAATAGTAAAATATGTGTTTATTTAGTTAACGTTTTTGATGTAAAGAATTTTGTAATATTCTAAATCTATCTGAGATTTCTTTTCCCGTTACTCCTTTTTGAATTTCTCAGCAAATCTGAGTATAAAACTGAACTAAATACAATCAAATTAATAGTCACAAATAATGGTTATTCTCATTCAACTATCTACAAAATCATTAATAAATCAAAAAACATAATCGGATCAAATCACTTTTCTAACACGCTCTGTCATGAAAACTCAAGTAGCTCCAATCAAAAAGTAAAATGGATAAAATTCAACTATACTGGTCCTAAAACTCACCGTATCACCAACATTGTTAAAAAGTTCAACACCAACATAGCTTTCTCCACCAACTACACAAGCAATAAAAATCTTAGGAACAGCAATTTAAATAAAAATGATAAATACAATAAAAATTGAATATATAAGCTAACTTGTGAATGCAACAGTATATACATTGGTAAGATGGGCTTTAGTTTAAAGGATCGTTATAAAGAGCACGCTTCTGATTTTAAATATAATAGAACAAAATCAAAATTCACAGAGCATCCAATAAACACCAATCATCAAACCACCTTCTTCACCTATCTCATAAAGGTACGAAATTGAACAAAGCTGATTTTTTTTTCATTCAAGCAGCTTTATTAAACAATAAATCAATTCTTAACATACAATTAAAATTCTCAAATCAAATTCTCGTAAATACATTAAAGCATTTACCTAAAACATTAAAATCCCGCAGCCTTATTTATCCCGCTCTAACTTCCATCGTAGAATATGACCCGTTTGAGTTGGAGTCGAGAAGTTTAGTTCCTTTCCGTTCCTTTTCATGTGGCCCCTCAATGATATCTATTCTTGATTCCAAAGATCACTCATTACGCCAACTGATTTATATAGCAGTTTCTTTACCTAACACTACTCTATCATGGTCATCACAGACTTTAACTTGTATAGCCCGCTTATCAATAGTCTTTTGTTTTTACACACATTTATTTTCTCGAAAGCCCACCCAAATCAGTCAACATCTCACCGTCGTACCAACACATTGTATCGTTCACGATGACTTATGTGAGTGTGTTTGTTTAATAATTGTTATTCCTTTTACAAATGTATTATTGGACAACAGTATTTCTCATTTATTGTAACTCTGTAATATTATTATGTCTTCATGCTTCTTTAATTTAGTTTTACAGTTATCATGATTATGACACCTATCTGTTTAAACATGTCGGATTGAGTATTCCAGCGTCTTTTAACGCTGTTAATGCAAAAAGTATTAACGGGAAAAGAAATAAAGATAAGACTTAGAATATTACAAAATTCTTCACTTCAATAATTATATCCATTTCAAATTGTTTAACCTATAAATTAAAATGTTGTACTTGTTAACTTTTATACTGGTCAAATCTATTACTTATCTATATTTTAAACATTGTTTCATTAAATATTAATATCTTAAAGTCGTTGTTATCGTGATGTGTACTCTATCAATTAAGCATGATCTTTTTCCAGATGTTAACATTTTAACCCAAAATTATTATAGTTTGAATTCTGAACTTACACGAACTTAAATATTATGTTGTTAAACCTATTTTGTTATTTGTAAGACTTAAAACATTTTTAACGTGTTTAATGTATTTTAAACTTATCATCACCTAAAATACTGCTAAATTGATGATGAATTATTTATTGAATTTGTAATAGTCACTATTTGACAACATATTATTACCATAAATTAACCTAATTATATATTCTGATCTGCAATTTTATTTTTTCTCGTCAACTAACTTACAATAGTTATCAATCAACTCTTTCTATATATTTTAGAGCAATGTATCTAAGTCATGAATTATAAAAGTATTAAAGATGTCCATGGAGCTGATTGAAGCACATAAAATTTTATGATCATCGACTGTATGAATATTAAGTTGAAAACCTAATACAAAAGGGCCAACAAAAGGACTATTATAGGCAGTGACAGAAAGAAACTGAGAGAAGTGAAACATGATTATCAAATATAAATTTTAAATAATTTCGATTCGCTAGACACAGGAAACAATGTGGAAGGAATTTAGAACAAAAACAAAAAGAATGTGATAGCGAAGTAAGCAGGGGCAACTGTTAAGAAGAAAAATAATATCAAGAGAAAGGATTGGTTCAATGATAATGTGTAACAGTAATCGAGAACAGAAAAAAGGTGTGGGAAAAGTGGCTAGCTAATAGAATGAACGTGAGGAGGAGGGAACTTTTCTGGAGATAATAAATTAAACACAAAGGACATTGCACACTCATATACGGAAGTATATGCCAACATTTCTGAAATAATCAAATCGGAACAATCAATGAAACCATGCGAGAAATTTCTGCCAGAAAATTAAACAATTGAGAACTGGCCTTCAGTCAAAATTAAGTGTCATCCAAGACAAGAGTGGCAATATAGTGTCAAACAAAAATGAAACTTAAAAGAGATGGGAAGAGTAATTCTTCAAACTTCTCGATCGTGGTGAACCACAGAACCGGAAAAACCCAATGAGACTGTTGTAAGGTGGGCGGCAGAATAGATAACAACAGTCATTCTAGAAGAAGTTAAGAAATATATCAGCAGAATAAAAAACAAGAAAGCGCCTGGAAAGCATGGAATGGTGTCAGAGTTTTTTAAAGAAGGAGGAAGCCCACTGTACAAACATATATACACACACCAATAGATCCTATCTTGAGCACAGAGTAAATGCCTAAGGACTGTAGACTAGCACTAATCTGCTCAATTTACAAGAAGAGTAATTATACAGACTGCAACAACTATTGGTGTGTCTACCTCCTTAGCATGACCTACAAGATTTTCTCCATGATTCTGCTTTGTAGATTGGAAAAATTTGTGGACGTATAATAGGTGATTTCCAGACGGATTTCCACCGGGGCCGATCAGGAACGGACAACATTTTTGCTATGAGACAGCTTTGGGAGAAGTATTATGAGCACGAAATGAACATCAGCCTCTTGTTCATTGACTTTAAAAAGGCATATGATAGTATTCACCAGACGAACCTATATAAGATTATGAGCGAATTCCATATACCTCAGAAGCTAAAAAGATTGTGAATTAATGGGTTAGCAGTAGCAGTGTTATGTGGTGGAGAAAAGTCAGGGAGGTATGAAGTGAGAACCGGACCGAGACAGGGTGATGCACTCTCTCCTCTACGTTACAAATTAACACTGGAATAAGTCATCAGGCACGCAGATAACCCGCAGTGGAAGGGTGTAGTGCTGAATGGCTGTCATAAATGGCCAGGTCACGCAGATAGTATCAAGTTGACGAGCTAAGATAAGGAAAAAATTAAGCAAATTACAAAATTAGTCATGAAACAGCGTATACGCTGATATCGAGAGTGGAGCAAGAACAGATCACACTGTCTGAAGGCAGGATAACTTTCAGATAAGTAGAGAAATACAAACGCCCTGGAACATGGTCCAACAGACAAAATGAAATGGACTTTGACATAAGGAAAAGGATCCAAGCAGGAAACAGTCTTTAGAATACAATGATAGTCAAAGCCTGGTCGAGACAAATGTCAAAATTTACAACACAATCATTCGTCCTATTTGACTCTACGATTATGAAATCTGGAAAGAAAGGAAGATCGATCGAGACAAGCTCGACATAATCGAGAGGAGAGTGATGCGGTGAATAATCAGGCTCATTGAAGATAGTAGATAGTGAAGACAGAATACAAACGAAGAAATCTACAGTGCAATAGATATGTGAAAAATCACGAACATCTTGAGAAGCAGATGAATCTGGGTTGGCTAGTAATGTGGCAAGGATGCCTGAAGATACAATGCCTAGGTCAGTTATGAACGCGCCCCCTTGACTAGAATATGGTGGTGGGATAGGAAGAGACCTAAACCAGCTGGGGGTAGCCAGAGATTTGAGGAGAGAACCACAAGACCAACCGAGATGGAGTATGAAGTCAACTTGTCAAGTCAGCGCTCGATTTTCAGGTTCTATGATCACAGAGTTGTTAATAATAATAATAATAATAATAATAATAATAATACACATTGATGCATATCAATTTTCATTAAAATTAGCGAACGATGTCAAAATCTCACTTTGCCTTGATTGTGTGTAGGAGAAAAAAGAAATACCCGAGAGTATCTTTCTCTCTTACATTATGATGTGAAGATGACAGCTCGGAAATTTCAGTCTCAGGTGTCGATTCAGTTATATTTGTAACAAGTTACAAGTTGAATGTAACAAGCTACGAGTTATGGCTAAATCGAATGGGGGACACTCACCAAACTTCCTTGACGAGCTGCAGCACACGAGCACTAGCACCGACCTCCTCACTCCAACCGACTACCCGATAGACTAGCGGAATATTCAATGGACCACTAAGGCTCAAACCCGAGACTGGCCAGGAAAACAAAAGAAGATAGTATCTGGTTCCACCACGCATAGCGTCTAGATTGTTCGACTAGTTACCCGATCCTTCTTGTCGTTTTGTATATCGCTTCTCCTTCCTTCCCTCTCCTTGCGTCCCTTCCCATATCTGTGAATTCATTTTTGTATATATATTGGGAAGCTGGTGATCTATGGTTACTTATTACACCACCAGCTGACATAAGGTGAGAACGGTGACGTAGGGCTTGGGATTATTGTTTTGCATTAAATTCTCTTTCGGCGTAATGGAGGGAAAACAGTCAAAATTATTGTTCAGCATTTAACTTATATTGGAATATTGAACTTTGCGACGGCATGCGCTTCTCGCGGTTGTTGAAAATACCGTCGCCTTTCTGCCGTCTTATTTGGGCTCTAGCCCGATTTAATTGCGCCTATTGGCTTTGTTTATATATTTATACCCATTTGAGTGCGCAGTCAAACTCTGCGTCTCGAGTTTACCACCCGTTTTGTTACTATTCAAGGATTATGCTTATAATTAGGCGTCGTCTGGATAATTACAATAAATTAGGATGCAGGACACTTATATGATAGGTGGGGACTCGGTCCACTGTTGATTGTTATTATTGCTACATTCGAGTAACATTATGATATTTATTGAGGGTTGTTAGCGCATTAACACCTAGCTTCTGCAGTGATCGCTCATGTGTTACGCTGCAGTTTTAAATATGTACAGCTTTAGAGCTCACTTTAATAGATTAAATAATCTTCGAACCTAGAACCATTGGCTTTGGTATTAGTCATTTAGGATTGTTGTTTGATATGTATGATTATGTTCATCGCGCTTGCGTATTAGCGTTTGCTGTTACTCTTTGTTTCATTTCCATACTGGGTTGAGTATCGTTGAATTAAGGTCTCCTTAATCTAAACGGATCTGTTTCTATGTTTCTATGTTAGAAAGGAAGACGCGCTTCACGCTCTATTTTTTGTTGATGTGCTAAAATTTTGTACTATTTCATTGAATATTATAAAATAAAGATATGTTGTTAAAATTAGTCTATATTATCGCCTGATTTTCCAGTCATCCTCACCCTAGTATATTTTGGGGGAGGGGGGGTTTGCATATTATAGATATCAATGGGTCATATACTATGTTTAATTATAACTGATGTAATTATCTTATGAATTGACAACTGTAAGTTAGACCCTATTTATTAGCTAGGCGTTATGCATAAATATAAACCCAGTCTTAGCTATGTATGAATAAAACCCATTTTAAACTATACCCTATGCATAACATGCTAAGAAGTTAAATCTAATTAGAAATGCTAGTTTTATAATTAAATACAAATTATGGTATAAGATCGCTAAGTAAAAACTAATCGATTAATTTTGACAAAGGGCACCCGAAGTATTTTTCTGCATGGGATGGGGGGGAGGGGAGGAGGAGGCGGGGTATAGAACCAGTAAAAGGTAGGAGGTCTGGGGTCCTCCCTCAGACAATGTTATTAAATTGAAGCCTCAAAAGACACTTTTTTAAGGCAATCCTTGTTTCGTGAAAATAAGATACAACATAAAAATAAATTTCAAATTTATACAAATTCGTAGGTTGACACTTAACCTTGATGATTTGAATGGCGAATGCTGTTGGAATTGCTCGCACATGCGCCAACCTATCATCCTTAAAGTTAGTAGATGGTCTGGTGGCGGGCGCTAGTAATTAGTTTATTTATTATATTATATAACTCTCTGTTTGCTGGGGACACTCTTTGGGCGCTAGTATTGGGTGGGATTAAACTACTTATAATATGTATACTAGCTCAGAGTCTAAGGAAGGTAATTGTCCCCCCCCCCCTCTGGCCAGTACTGCAGGTGCCCCTGGTTTTGATGGAGTACTTTAAGAAAAATAGGAAATGTGATTATCTTCCTTTTCGATTTTTCATGTTGTATTTGAAAGTATGTTGTATTAAAATTACATGTAAAATATTTGAGCCATTAAGGGAGATTCTCATAAATAAAGGGTTCTTTGAAAATTAACTCTAGGGGTAAATGGCAAGTTTTTTTTTTATTGTAGTACCACCGTAAACATTACAGCCAAAAATATCGTTATAGACAGATTAGTTTTGCTTTTAGTATGCCCGAAAGAATCGCATACAGCGGAGACAACTACTCTATATAATCGAGATATTAGCGTACCTTCACTAGATTACAGCCCTATGACACTACTCAGACCCTATATAAAGTTGATTAGACTTTGAAGCATTTTAGATGCACGATTTGCTTTTACATGAAAAAGTGTTGTGATCGTTGTGGATATTTGTGACGTTTTATAACATATGTTTAGATTTATAAGATTTTATCTCTGCACAATGGCTTCCCATGTCAAAAACAAAGATAAATGTAAGCTTCCAGATTGTTTTAAAAATGACGTGTCAGCGTTTATACGCCCTAAAATTTTGAGAGACTTAATTGTGAGAAATAAATTACAAGAAAGATTTCTGGTCAAAAGAACCTTCGAATAAAACAAATCTAATGATAGATTTCGTGAAAACATATTTGGCCAACAGATATTTTACGAGGGTGGATTGTGGCAGATAGTGATGAAAGAATTTTGCAAAAGGAAAGTGTGCAATTGGTTTTTAATAATATAATATTAGTTTTTCTCTTAATTATTTCCACATGGGTTGATCAATGTTGCAATGAAAAAACTTCTGCTCTAAATCAGTTACCACCATTTCTATATCGTTGGCTACTTTTATGTTTATTTATAAATTCTAATAGTGACTTTTCTATGGTCTTAACTTTAGACATTATTTATTTACCAAGATAAAAAGTTTATTTTATATTTGTGGATAGAGCTTTAGAACTGATACAAGTAAAACACTGTATTCTTTCAAAACAGCATATCATTAAGAAATTTTGTCGAATGTCAATCAGACATATTGGAAAGCTACAATTAAATATCAATATTTTAATAATTTACGAAAGAAAGAAACAATATTAGCATATTTAAAAAATTAATCTACCTAAAAATTTATTTTCTCTGACTAGATGCAGTCAAATAAAATTACGTATCTCCCTAAATTGAAACACGTTCAAATAATTGTGTTTTGATAAATACTGTAACAGATATCAAAGAAAAGGATTAATATTATCATATTTATGAATAAAATACTTTAACACATACCCTTTGCCTTTGGATGATATCGGATAAATGTACATACACTTGCCATGCTGTCTACAATAAAATATTGTAAAGGACGTCTATCACAAATTCTCGTAAAAATAAAATCTGAGCCTGAATAATATAATCATACCAGATATATTTAAATAAAAGATGCTTTAGTATCTACTGACCGCATTAAGATGTTCTTGGATTCTCTTGCCATCCTGTTAGTATAAAACATTCAAGAAAACAACAGCGTGGCGGCTTCAACACATGCTTTCACTTCTACTCCTGATGCGCCAAGAAGTCTAGAATGGACTCAATCCTGTGACCCGCTGCTGTCGGAAGTGCCAAGCGCTGTTTCGACGAACCTTAACTTCCCTTCACCCCGCAAGCTGTTCACCCTCCTTTGTTTCCCTTTCACCTTGCCTTCATCAGTCCTTCTCCTTGTGTATATTCCTTAGTTTATAATCCTTTTTGCTTTGTTCCTTTCGTATCAGATTTGGGACTATATATAGGGCCACGCTCGGGTTCACATTATACCCGTTCTACTACAACCCAGCGTCGAAGCAGGAACTTCTACACCGTCACGTAACGAAGAAGAGCGATGACCATAGAGTATGGGTCGTCAGATCCACCGCTACCCTGGCCAGGACGTCGAGCCAGGAGTATTTAAGTATTATGAACTAACGTCGACAAGTCCTTATGGCTTAGGGTTTAGTTTTGTTTAGAAAACTAGACAATGTAGACCTTTTTTATATATTTTCTGTCGAAGCATATTTTTGTTAATTTCATTTCATTTCGAATAGGAAAGTTTATTCATTTCAAGCCTTGTTCACTTCAAGAGGGAAGTGTTTCAGTTAATTGATTAAATATCGTGTCCTGGAGTATGAAGGGCAAGTCTCCCCTTTTGACTTAGTGTATCAGTTCTAGTTACTATGTCCCCGTATCCTTATGATGCATTCTTTACTTTATGAGCATTAGGCTTAGAAAGTAGTAATGTCTTAGGCATAAACTTGCAAAATTCCCACAAGTTCCATTAATGTATTTTGAGCCAATGTTTTTCATGACGTCGTGTGCATCTGTATAATTTATGGATGGTTTCAACCAGGCTGTCTGTCTTGTTTTCCATATCACAGTTGAGCTAATGGAAATCGATATCTTAGCTTGGCCAAGTACTCACGCTTCTCGTGCTGTATTACCCACGGTGTTCAAACCAGGGAGCTGCAATAGAGTCATAGTGATGTCCGTGCAAATAATACCTTTTTACTTTTGCTTGTTATTTAGCTTCTATTGTTTTTTGGTTGTTCTTTGTGTCATTACTATTAGAATTTTATGTACTATTGAATGCTCTGGCAGTACCGAATGGGAAAGAGACCATCCAAAGTACTGTTTTGTTGACAACTGTTTATTAGCCATCGACCGTTGTTATCAACAGAGCTTACTGTTGCTTATCATTATCCGAAATGTTTAAAAGATATTATCTTAAGACCCATTCAAGCAGACTGATCATAATTTATATGTGTATCTTGTTTGACACCCTTTGTTAATAACTGTTTAACTGTTTTCTCCTTTAGAAAATTTCAGCCAGCGCAGCCCTTGTCTAATCTTACAATTTCTATTACAATGTATACTTGCAAGTAAACGGCAAATCAAATGATGCTATAATCATATCTATGTATATAATTTTATTTTGTAATATTCAGATATCTCATTAGAATCAAAATCCAGATGAAGGACATTTATTTGCACATGAAAGATTAGAAAGGTAAAGTAAGAATGGGCCGATGCTCAAAAACCTTACCCATAAATATTACACTTATTTTTGTTAATTATTAAAGTTGATAGTTTTTATTATCAATACACTCACAAAATATAGAGAATCGATAGAAACTAAGATTATATTATTTGCATTCAAAAGTATTTGACAAAATAAAATTTAAAAAGTAACACTATTTGTTTAGTATTTTTAATGGAACTTGCCACAAAAGTATTAAATTATTCATAGAGGACTGAAAATGCTCAGATCCTGACGTGTTAAACTCTCTTAATGACTGCTTGTTAAGCCCGTATCACACGGCACTAGCTGGTACTTGAAATCCAGTGTGCTAGCTAGCACTAGCTAGCACGTCTTCATCTAGCGTCGTGTGAATCAGAAAAAGTATACTGGTTCTGCAACTTGGTACTGGCTACCATACTAGTTGTGAGGATAGAACACGCACTATTTTCGACACTAGTCTGTGTAATTCAACCAATCAATGCGCGTTGAGACTGTTATGTAGAGAAATGGTATAAATGACGCCAACATGGACATCGGATGTGATTTTGTTGTTGGCAGAAAATTATTCTAAACATCCTTGCTTATATTATACCAAATTGCCACAGTATTACAATATATTTAATATATATAAATTTAATTTAAAACTTGTCATCTAAAAACGACAAACTGTGTTCCAGACCCAATTTTAATCTAAATAAACTTGATAGCATGCCAACCATGGTTTTTTTAGAATATAAAGTGTGTGTGTAGGCCTAAAAAAGAACATTTGTGTATCAAGGATATTGTACTTGGACACTCATGGTCTTAGGGGCCTCTGACCACATTGTAAATAAATGAATACAAATTTAGGGCGATACTAAACGTTTGTGTCACCCCGAATATATATTACCTAACCTCCGAATGTATCATATTTAGTATCCTGCGACCATTATTTCGTCTTTCCCCACCAGTCCCATGTCCATATTCTTTTTCCTACACTATCTCTCATTATTTTCAATATCTTTATTAGTTATTAATGCAGCAGCTGCACCCAAAATTAATCTCTGACGTTCGATAAATATTTGCACTAGAACCTAATATTAAACTAGCGGCGTGTGAATATTCTAGTCCTGTTTACATTGTACTAGCTAGTATACAGCTATCTAGGTGCTAGCTAGCACACTTGATTTCTAGTACAAGCAAGTGTCGTATGATAGTAGCTTTAAAGCTTGGTAGTAACAATCGATGTGTAGCTGCAAGCAATATTACTACAGTAATGTAATTAAATAATATTTAAGCATGATATGTACTATCAACAATTGTCTTGGCATTTAAGTCAAATATATTATTTGAAAAATGTCTACTTAAAGGTAGGAAACAAATCTGGGACCATTATAAAGACGGAAGTATCATATTACTATGCTTAAATCTCATTTTTTAAATAATAAAACTATATTGAAATGTTATAGACTGTATGCAAGAACGAAATAAGTAAAAGTGAAAGGTGAGTGATATTGATTTGTCTCGGTATTGAGCCTTCTGCAAAAACGTACCTTCTAAGATTAAATTAACACTACTCACACCTTCGAACGTAAATTAATATTTTTTAAATCCACTAAAAAATCACACTTCTAATTTATTCTTGACGTTTGTTTATTTCATTCTTACATTCTTCCTTCTGATCGAAAGACTCTAAATTTCGTATTCAGTCAATTTATTCTAAATCCAACTAATCAGTATTAAATAAAAAATCCCTTCAGATGCTATGGGCTAGATAGAAAGACTGATTGATGTGTTAGTCCCTTCTTACATCAATATATTTGTTAAACGATAAATTATAGCCATGTTTACATGACCAAATTTTACCAAACAAATAATTACCATGTTATTTATAATACAGTATATCAAATTTAAGTTATCTTAAACAATGAACAAATGATTAATTGTAATTTGTGCTATTATTTTTTGTAAGCTACTGTTTTTATATACTAGTTATCACATTCGGATAAAATAATTACTGTCTAGCAGTAAAATGTAAACTTGGAGATTCAAACTTCTCTTCAAAATTTAAATTGCGCACGCACTATTCCCCAACGACACTAATGCCATTTGGCTTAAATGTCTGATCACTGGAACTAAAGAGTAGCCAGACCCGTTTATTTTAGACCCTGGTCTGTTAATAGATTCCTCCAAGTTTTTATTACGATGAAAACACTCCATTTTGTCATCCTTGGTGTCGTCTGCTAAATATCTTTTTAACATTGTACATAGTGTTTATATTATATATAATATTAAGTTTTACATTTTTTTTAGCAAGGCATTATTTTTATCTGACATTACAATGAGTGAAGGGAGAAATCCTCTCGAGAGATTTTTCAATGTGGTTTATAATATTATTGATGGCCCTGTAACGTTGTTTAAAGGTAACTATGAGTGTAAAAATATTTATTTAAAAAAAATATCAAAGCAAGAATACCAAACCAAATGTTTCAATGTTAAGATCTTAAGTATATTTTTTAGTATTTTAAAATTAGGTTGTCTAGTCAGTGATATATCTAATTTTCACAAAATTCAACTCCACTTTACCTTATATGGCAAAATTACTAAGGGTATAATTGTATAATAGGCCTACTATAAAGGTTCAAGGGCTTTGTTATATCCACTAAATATTTTCAAGCGGCTACAATATTTTAAAGATTTTTTTTTATGCACCGCGTCTTTCTTCTATCCATTCAGGTCATCCACCAACTTACACTAATAAGTTGGGCATTAAGGCGGCGAAAATTAAAGAAAATGTTGACCTCCTTGCATTTGATTGGAAGGTAACTGAGAAACAATTCAGGATAAAACCACCTGATTCGTGTCCCAAACTTACCGTCACCATTCATTCAATTACGAGTATGACTCAGTTGGACCAGTAGTTTTCAATCTATTGCAAGTTTCACCTCCCAATTTTTGTCTTGAGAGCCCATCAATACTTTGATACTTTTAAGCATTCAAAGTACTAAGTAAAAGCACTGTCTCTTGGTACTTGTCTGATTGTGAACTCCCCATCATCAATATTTTTTTATTTATAAAATGTTATTATGATTGTATGAAAACAATCAACAAGCTTAATGGGTAGGCTATTTTGGATATTGGGAAAGTAAGCTCTTGCAGCTTCACTCACCCAAACACGAGGCTGCTTCAGCAAACTACAGTAAGCCAGCAAGTAGACCAAGTGTGTAGAATACTAATATTTAAGTATCTTAAACAAATTTTACATATAAACTTTTTTTTTCCAATTTGTATCTTATGCCTTTGACCATTATAATCATTGAATCTACTTAAAAAAATATATATTTATAAAGCTATAGTCTCTACAAGGTTGGGTATTACTGCTATAGAGTGTGTTTAAGAAAATGATAACTTTTTCAGGAGTGGGAGTGAAACAAATTAAATTAAAACTACTTTGAATATTGTGTCCAAATGTATTTAAAACCAAATGTACACTTTCTTCAAAGAAACCAAAAGGGTTGGTTTTATTATTTGATTTCTTATTAGCAAAAATAAAATATTATTTTATTTAGTTAAGGCCTAATAAAAAAACACTAGGTCTACCAAAATCATCGTGGCACCAATATGGGTCGAATCGGGTATTAAGGAGGTCGACCAGTCACAAGTTTAGGCTACATATACGTTTGTTTTTAGAGTGGCTTATTGTAAAGTTAAGAATGCAAGTTACACTTGGATGACAAATGGATCATTAAAGAGTTTGAAGGATCAAAGATATGTAGCGAGACAAGAGGGGTTTTAGGTCTAATACCTTCCTGATCACAAGTAGTCAACCCTATTACACAAATTAATAGCTTCTACCCTGATGTATCAATTCTTGACTGTCTCTTTCCAAGGCAGGCCGGTCAAGAACTACAGATCCCTGCGCCATTCACTTTCAAATTTGCCGTCTTTATCACTTGGCAGTTACAAGTAAACCTCTTTCTGCTCTCTTACACCTTCTTGCCCTCAAGTCTCCTGCCATGATCTTCATAATTGCCAGACTCAATAAGGGAGTTGGGGGCCCCAAAGATACATTTATTATTTTGGTCCATTTCTATTCCTACTTGAATTTATTTTGCTTAGCTAAGAACACACCCAAATACATTTTCCCCATAGTAAACTAAACTTTTATTTTTTAATGCATGTAAGGTTAGAATTTTTTAAACATTTAAAAAACCTAATAAAACACTAGTTTTAGTGTATTTTTTTTGCTATTTAAAGTTGGCCTTTCTGTAGTTGTGTTCCAAGTAATGTAACAACGTTTGTTGTTCTACATTATTTATCCTACCTGTATAGTAGAAAACTTATATAAACAATTAATATTATTTTTTTTGAAAAACATGGTGAAAGTTTAATAAGGAAGCAGTTATAATTAAGATTATAGAATTCAATATAAAATCTATTTGTGATAAGATATTAAGAAAATTCATATAGTGAAAATATATACAAATTTAATGAATATATTTGTATAAATTATTTAAAGTGAATATTGTTAATTCTACATATATGATTAGATAGATATAACATGTAATAAAAATACATTAAAATGTGAGTCAGGTTATACTACAATGAACAAGTAAAATTATAACACATTAAAATTAATTAACATAACTAAACCACATGTACAGATTATTAATGACTAGTTTAACATAAATATGTGGTCATATAATTGAAGGAGTGATTGAAAGGTGCATAAATTGTAAAATTGACACAATGTTGAATAAATAATTTTTTTTATTGAATTCTATTTGCTTATCTGAGTCCCATGCTCCTTATGCAGGCATCGTAGAGATGGCCTTATTTGTATTATTTGTTACATGTTTCGGCACTCTACGGCGCCATCATCAGACTAAATCAAAAGAAAAAACAAAGAAAATAAAACAGGTTATGGTCCAAAAGAATACAAATAAAAATGGGCGTTGGCCATAAGAAAACAAAAAAACAAAGTGGAACAGAAAGGAATAAGCTATGAATATTAACCAATGTGAAGAATGAAATGTCATATTTACCATTATATGCAGTTTGGTAATAACTAGAGCAACTCTTTCAGACTGCATATAATGGTAAATATGACATTTCATTCTTCACATTGGCTAATATTCATAGCTTATTCCTTTCTGTTCCACTTNTTTTTTTTTTTTTTTTTATCTTATTGGCCAACGCCCATTTTTATTTTTACTCTTTTGGACCATAACCTGTTTTATTTTCTTTGTTTTTTCTTTTGATTTAGTCTGATGATGGCGCCGTAGAGTGCTGAAACATGTAACAAATAATACAAATAAGGCCATCTCTACGATGCCTGCATAAGGAGCATGGGACTCAGATAAGCAACTAGAATTCAATAAAAAAAATTATTTATTCAACATTGTGTCAATTTTACAATTTATGCATCTTTCAATCACTCATTCAATTATATGACCACATATTTATGTTAAATTAGTCATTAATAATCTGAACATGTGGTTTAGTTATGTTAATTAATTTTAATGTTTTATAATTTTACTTGTTCATTGTAGTATAACCTGACTCACATTTTAATGTGTTTTTATTACATGTTATATCTAATCATATATGTAGAATTAACAATATTCACTATAAATAATTTATATTATTATTAGCACTGCGTCTTACTACTCGTTCGGGTTATACGCACAATAATTTATACAAATATATTCATTAAATTTGTGTATATTTTCACTATATGAATTTTCTTAATATCATATCACAAATAGATTTTATATTGAATTCTATAATCTTAATTAATATTAACCCTTCCTTGGTCGATGGGTAAGCACAACACTCACTACTTTTTTTTTTTGCCTGGCATGTGCGATGAAATAGCGCAGGAACATTGAATCCCGAGGAGATGATTTGAGAACTTCACTATGTGTCGTAATGTCACTACGCAAACTTTGTTGTATTAATGAGTTTGGTGCCTCCCCTCCTTGTATCATGTTACTATTTAATCTTAAAATTATACTGTGGTATATTTTTAGTTATTTGAAAATGACTCAATGAGGTAAATTAATCAGTGGTTGCTATAAGACTTGGATGAAAACTCAAGAATTATTTCACTTTATGTTGATGATTCTAAAGATTCAGACTTAGAGCAACCAGCTAACACTGATAAAAACAGTAAGTCTGAAATGTTAAGGGATGACATAATTCAAGATCAACCCGAAAGTTTTGGGCTCCATTATGTTGGGAATGACAACATCGCTTTGTGGAATGTTCATCCCTCTCCTCCTAGCAGATACAGGAGACAAAAAAACCATGGTCATACATCCTCCTAAAGTTAAGCAAACTGCTCAGGATGCTATAACTGTCTATGAATCGTGGTGTCTTTTATTCCCTGGTAAGGTGTTGGAAGACATATTGCACTGCACAAATGATCATCTAAGCAAAGTAAGAGCAATGTGAGAGAAAGTGAAGTTGTGGACAGCAACATTGAAGAAATTAAAATCATCTCATCATATATTTTAGAAGATTTATGTGCAAATGACCTGACAACCCCTGAAGTTTTTCATTTTGTGATATCTTATAGAAAATTTTATTTGTTGTTGAAGGCTCCTCGTTTTGCCAATGCAGAAACAATAGCAGAAAAAAAGCCATTGATAAATTAGCTGTTATCAGAGAATTATTCAAGAGTTTTGTTCAGTGCTGTAAAGACCGTCATTCGGTTGTAGAGTAGGCCCCTATGTCACCATTGATAAGATGTTGGAGGAATTTCTTGGAAGGTGTAGTTTTAGCTAGCACATAGCTAAAAAGCCGGTAAAATATGGTCTCTAGATCTTTTCACTGGTAGATTCACAGAGGTTTTACATATTGAAAATGGAGGTATATGTTGGTATTCAATCAGATAATCCATTTGTCTCTTATAATAAACAAACTAGTATTGTAATTTAAAGGTTGAAAAAACAAAATTTGTCAAACAACAAAATATAAATTTGGGTACAATAAGAAAAAATAAACAAGAAACTCCATTTGAATTTGTGAACTCTCGATGAAAACCAGAGAATTAAGAGTTTCATTACGTTTGGTGAAGATGACGATGATGATGATGATGATGATGACGACGACAACAACAATAATAATCCTCCTCGCTCAAAAAAAGTAATAAATGTAAAGTAAAGTGTGGTAAGAAGTCACACTTAACATTTAAACACAAGTTAAAGCTAAAATATGTATACCAAATTATGAGAATTTTTGGGATGACTCTTTTCATATTCCTGTCAGTACAAAGTAAGCTCCTAACAATTATCAATAATTAAAAAAAAAAATATTATAACAATTATTCTAAAAGATTCAAAATTTGGCAAAATGATACTTTTGCCCCATAGTTCGTTACGGGGTAAAAGTGGCATCATAAAACATAAAGAAAATTAATTTATAATATAGACTTTGACATTCTTTAACTTCACAACATATAAAAAAAGTTATAGGCATTATTGCTGATTTTAAACATAGCTAACATCAATTGTATAAAATAAACTTAAGCAATTAAACTATTTTAATTATTTTTATAAAGAACATATTTCATTGAAAAATTCCATTTTTTTGACGAAAACTTGTTGAGAAACATTTGTAATGGTTATTTTAAACTTTAATAACAATAGTCACACATAAATTCACTTGATCCTTCATAATTAGAACAAGCCTCATGCCATCAATCTTTGCAACTCTTGCAGTAAGCCCAGTCTTCTAGAGGTGGATCTTCATACTGTTGGTGACCTGGTGGTCTAGGGGTAAGGTGTCAGATTTCTGTGCTGGCGGCCGGGGTTCAATCCTCGGTCCCGGCACAGATTTATCTGATTTCCAAACCCTTCCTTCACCTCTGACAAGATATCTTGTGAATGTGGGGAATGCCAGGCCTCCACCGTGGTTCGGATTCCACGTTAAACTGTAGGTCCTCCATTTAATCTCACAATCACCCTACCATTACACATTAGCGTAAGTGCGTATAACCCGAACGGGTAGTAAGACGCGGTGCTAATAATAATAATAATAATGATATAAAATATATATATATATATATATATGAGAAAAATTATTAATGCAATAGCTAGGGGTTCTAATAATAACCCAATTTTTTGGATAATAACAAATTATCTGTGTCAACAGTGGACTTCATATTAAACCCTCTTAATATTAATTTTAATATTCTGATGGGTGTCACTATTTGCCCATAGTAAATACATTATAAGTCTGAGGATTCCTCAAAGAACTGAGTCTTCATGCATAATAACACTAACAAACCAGCTAATGATTGCCAAGATAAAAGACCTCATGTGATACAGAGTGCAAAAGTTAACATATAATAAAAATATAAAAGGACTAATGACTGCATCAATTACCGCCTCAAGTCAGACGCACTATAAATATTTTTAGAAAATACTATTTTAAGTCAATGAGACTTGAAAGACGAATCTCTCTTGCAGTTCTCTGGTTCTCATAGAACTTCGCATATAATACACAATTTATTAAAATGCAAGTCCATAAGGGACTTTGCATTAGAAATAATCATCTTAATAGAATATTTTATATTCATCGTAGTCTGATGGACTATTAAAAAAATGGTAATACTATTATTATTTTATTTACCACGTCTGAAAGGATCAGACGAATAACAAGTCATCCTTGCAGAAAAAAAAAGGAAAACCTACAATATTGGAAGTCTACCTTTAATATTACTAAGTTTGGCCAAAAAGAAATTTAGAAATAAAAATGTTGAAAAATAATTTATACCTTACATAAATGTGCCCAAGGATGATATCCTGTCAAGAGTGATTTTTCAAATGTACTTGCACCAGTATATATCCGAAGATAGTTGCTCAGAGAGGGGAAACATAAACCAGGGAAAACACAGAAACAAAGGAGAGAGGGAAAGGGTAACAAGACGGGAGTAGAAGCATCGAGCGGCACTGAGGAGGTTCTAGAACAAAATTATTAGGTCACACCACCTTCTCAAGCTGGTACGTCATAGATTTTACCGGCATGCCCTGCAAAGTTTCATTGCTGAGGAGTCTCCAATCTTCGCTCAGCCAATCCACACGTAATGTTTATCGAGATATGTGGTCCTCGTGGGGAGAGTCGGCTAGGAAGGCACAACAACAGTATGGGGCCTAGGTGAGGTTTACCCAATATCAGCACAAGTGTCGTTGAAATAATAGTGTCCAGTTCTATTCTTTTGCTTTTGATCTTGAAGCTTTATGCAATAAACGCTACATAGTGTAGTCATTATATTAAATGTTATCGATAATATCAAGTGGAAATAGAGGGTGCTGCAGTTCCGCAGTGCCTATACACGAGCCGCCACTGGTCACAACCCAAATTTTTGGAAGACCTGCTACAATAATTTAATATGAGACTAAAAAGGTAGCTACTACACTTATGGTACCTGGGTTTAACTACTGAAAATTGAAGAGGGAGATTTAGGTGTTCCGTATCAGAGCATGATAGGTAGTTTGATGTATTTGTCAATAGCTACCGGGCCTAACATTTCGCATGCTATAAGTTATTTGAGCCAATTTAACCAATGTTTTGGAAAGAAACATTGGCTAGCTATGAAATGAAGGCCTACTGTGTCTATAGCTAAAAAAAAATTTCTTAATCCATTCTCACTAACTTTCTGCATACTTCCTTCGCTTAAACAACATCTATTGCTATAGTGATAGCTAAAGGGTACAAGGGTACAAAAGACTTATCACCTCATTTTAAGAAGACAGGTTAACCTACAGATGCTAATTGGGCAGCTTGTCCAAATGATAGGAAATTCTCCATTGGCTACTGCTTCAAGTATGCAGGAGGGAGAAACCATCAGTTGGGTGTCTCGTAAGCAGAAAACATTGGCGCTCTTAACCACCAAAGCAGAATCACTGTCTCTAACATAAACGGCTAAGGAAGCTATTTATTTAAAGAAACTTTCTATTGAAATGTGGATACCTTGCAGTATTATCACACTAATGAATGATAACCATGCAGCACAAAATCTTATTATCAATCTAATTATTATTGTTGTTGGCTTAACATATAGCTAGTTATTAAGGAGTATTTCATCAGCTAAGCTATAAGTGGCAGATACATTAAAGTTATGTATCATTAAACTGAAGAAATGGATGCAGACATTCTCACCAAGGCTATTCTTGGAGCCAAATTTGTTGAAGTCATAAACAAACTTGGACTTATGTGAAAAGTGTTCTTGTTTGAGAGGGGAGTGTTTTAAATATTTTAAGTTTCATGATACTCACAAGTAGACTACATATTGAAATAGATATCTTTGTTTATTATTTCCATAGCAACAATGTTTATTTTACTCCCTTCTCTGTGTTTTTTAATAAAAAAAGTATTTTCTTATAGCATATTATTTATTCTTCCAAAGTACAACTATTAAAAACAACACATGTATCTAGGGTGTTTTTTTAAAATTTTCATATTAGTGTGAGACTGGCATCTTAAACCACCTAGACCACATTTATTCTCTATGAATATAATATACTGTTGAAGATATTAATTTCTTTTCTGTCTAACTCTATCACCAAAGAAAAATATCTACTTCAAATCCAGAGACATATCTTAAGACTGTAAAAATGATACTAACCTGGAGGGAATGAGGTCTCCTATTTACAGAACTACTAGCAAGACTGTATTAACAATAAGAAAATGTAGGGAGTGATATATTACAGGGTTCCTACGCTCTGGAAAGTCAGGGAAAGTCAGGGAAAAAAATAATAGTCAGGGAAAGTCAGGGAAGCTTTAAAAAGGTCAGGGAAAGTCAGGGAAATGACAATTCATGTCTTCATGTCACACTTAGAAAAAACAAAGAAAATATTTTTTCTATTTACTGCGTCATAAGCCACTGCCCCAATGAAGAAAGCTGAGGGGCACTTACCATGCTCAAACTTGCCCTAACACAAGTTTTGGTAGCATTTTATTTCAGAATGTGAACGCAGAGGTCTCCTAGCCTGCACATGACAATTCTTTTAACTTTAGTGATCACTTGTTTTTGTTCTTGTTCAAGGTTTGTCATCGTTATAGTTTGATACAGTGCACCAGGACTGATTAGACTACACCAGCAATGTCTAACAAAAAAACCGTTTTTAACCAGCTCTGGCTAAGCCCAGACCATTTTCCTGAATTCTCATACTGGATAAGTGGTGTTGAAAGTAATAAGCTGCAGGCATTTTGTAAAGTGTGCAAAAAAATTATAAACTTAAGTAATATGGGAAAGCAAGCATTAGCTTCCCATGCAAAAGGACCAACTCATATCAAAACTCTTGAAACTTTGACAAATCAACGCTCTCTGTTGACTTTTTTTTCAAAAAAGTCAAGTGATTCAGGTTCATCGAGCTCCCCAGTTTCAAGAGAATCTCTGGCACACAAAGACATTCTACCTAGTGATGATTCTGCTGGTTGCTCGAAGAGTTTTTCTGTTTCATCGAAAATCGTAACGTCGCAGAAGGAAGCTGTTGCTAAAAGTGAAATTAGTGTAGTGCCTCAAAGAAACCATAACACTTTTGTTATAAAAGATGATATAACTAAGGCGGAAGTCATTTGGGCTATGCAAGTTGTTGACAAAAAAATGTCTTTCAATTCGTGCAATAATTTAAGTACAATTTTTCAATTGATGTTTCCCGAGTGTTCCATTGCCAATGCCTTTACCCTTGGTGGAGACAAGGCTGCATACTTCATTGTGCATGGCTTGGCTCCATTCTTTCATAATAATTTACTGGACCGCCTAAAATCATGTAACAACTTTGTAATTTGTTTTGATGAGGCATTGAATAAAGTTATTCAAAGAGGACAGATGGACATTGTAATTAGATTCTGGGACAAGGAAAATCATAAAGTCATCAGTCGTTACTTAAACAGTGTGTTTTTCGATAGGAGCACTGCTGAAGAATTACTGAAGCATTTTCTGGATGGTATTTCTCCTCTTCCACTCTCTAAGTTGATACAAGTGTCAATGGATGGCCCAAATGTCAATTTAAAGTTTATAACACTTCTTCAGGAACACCTCAAATCTGTAACAGACAATGAAGTATGTAGTTTGCTAAATCTGGGAACATGTGGGCTTCATGTTGTTCATGGTTCCTTGAGAACAGGAGTAGAGTCTGTTGATTGGGATATAAGTAGCTTATTACGTCACATGTACTACCTGTTCACTGACTCTCCAGCTCGTCGAGCATTGTTCACCCAGTTGACAGGGTGTACAACTTTTCCATTGAAGTTCTGTGGTGTGCGTTGGTTAGAGAATGCGAAGTGCTTTCAAAGGGCATTACAAATTTGGGACCATGTTATTAAGTTTCTCAAAGAAGCAAAACTTCCTAAAACAAAACCTGTAGAGACACTGAAAAGAGCAGCCTGTGATCCATTCCTAAAGTGTAAACTAGCGTTCTGCAAGACAATTGCAGATGAATGTCAGCCTTTCCTGCAACGGTTCCAGACATCAAAACCAATGACTCCATATCTTTTTGAAGCTGTAGAGAAACTTCTAAGATACCTTATGAATCGTTGTGTGAAACCTGATCTTATGAAGTGCACGGGTCCAAAGTTACTGTCTATTGACACAAAAAAATCAGAAAATTTGATCCTTAGCAAAAATATTGATATAGGATTTGCAACAAAACGTTTGTTAGGAGAAACTGCGATCACAGTAACAGAAAGACAAAAATTAGAATTTATACATGAGTGCCGCAGTATGTTAACCACCATGATTGCAAAACTACAAGAAAAAAGTCCCTTAAAACAGAAAGCTGTGAGAGGTTTGTCTTCATTGGATCCTTGTGTTATTCAACATTCACCTCAACTGGCCCAGAAGAGATTTTCTTTTCTTTTGGAGGAACTCAACCATGCCAACATCATAAATGATGTTCTGGCTGAAAATGCCAAGAAAGAATACTTGCATTTTTGCAACCTCAAAAAATCTGAGCTTCAAGAAATATTTCGTCCTTGTGATCAGTTTAGTGATGAAGTAGGACTTGACACTATTTATGGTAGCTTTCTAATAGGAGAAGCAAACTACAAACATCTTTGGGAAGTAATAAAGATTTGCCTTGTCTTGTCGCATGGGAATGCAACTGTTGAAGGTGGTTTTTCAGTCAATAAATCTTTACTGGTTGAAAACATGCATGAAAAGACAGTCATTGCACAGCGTCACATTCATGATGAGATACAAGAAGCAGGAGGGATTAAAAATATACACATTAGCAAAAAGATGTTGGATTACGTGAGAGGTGCTCGGAAACGCTATCATGAATACTTAGAGATGAAGAAGCAAGAAAAAAGTGAAAAAGACAAGAAGAAGGCAGAAAAGAGGAAATTAGATATACAAGTTAAAGATTTAGAAGGAGAAAGAAAAAAATTAATGATGGCAACTGAAGAGAAACGAGAAGCAATAGACGTGGAGTTGCAAGAACTGAAGAAGAAGCAAGCTTCACTTTATTAAATATAACATAGTTTCTTATTGTATGACTATAGTGATAATTTTAATAAAAATAAAATTGACTTGAGACATGAATAATATGAAAGCAGACAGAGTTCCTGTTGTAAGCTATTCAGTTCAGGAAATGTACAGTTTAGGTAAAATAAAACTGTAATGATACCAAACTCTTTAGTATGTTCTTAGTGGCCTGTTATTTAATACGTATTTCTGCACATGATACCAAAGGGAATCAAGTTTGTTACAAATTTTTGATAGGGATTATTTTTCCATCATTTTCCCTCAACTGATTGGCAAGATGTCTGCTTTCTTATTCTTCCATGAGAGGTGAGGCAAGGTCGGCTGTAAGGGGGGAGGAGGCCGAAATAAATTTATTTAAATTAATATTTTCACGTGTATAGTACCGTAAAGTTATAATGGAAATTTTATGAGAAATTGGTCAGGGAACTTGGGAAAATAGTCAGGGAAAGTCAGGGAAAAGTCAGGGAGAATATTTTTACAAATACTGTAGGAACCCTGTATTATGTTCACAGAACTACTAGTGTAATAAATTCACCTATCAAAGACAAAAGTTGCAGAATTGTATGCTGTTTAATGTGTACTGGTAATAGTTTATTGGTGTAGTCTTGACATAGGCTACTACTAATTTCAAGCATATTACTTTTATTTAAAAATAAAATATTATTTTTGCTTCAATAAATTTTCATATTGTCACAGTACCAACTATAGTAATTCATTTCCTACAGAAAAGGTTGTTGAACCTAATCAGAAGACATACAGTTGGTATCATCAGAAGTTTCGTCGAGTACCTACAATTGATGAATGCTACACAGATGATGCTGTTTGTTACATGGAAGCTAATGAACAGTTTAAAAGGGATAAGTATGTATGTTTTGTATGACTATTTTTTCTTTGGACCAAAACATAGCATGTATATAAAGAACTTGCCTTTTCATCGGGAAATCTGAATAGACACAGATCCTTATACCCTTAATTTTCTAATTAATTTCAATCAATAAATCATGTATAAGTCCATCACATACACTATGGCATAAACAAACAAATAATTTGTGTATCTCAGATGGCACAGTCATTAGAGTGGTCAGTGTGTAAAGTTGGACAACCAAGATTCAAATCCCTGTTTGGGTGTCATTTTTATATATTTACTCATTCACTCCATTAGAAAGTTATCTGAAAAGATGTGTTTGTTAAAATTTAGTTGTACGAAGCATGTTTGGAAAGTAAAGGTACAATGACCATAGAATTTACAAATAAATGTTTTTAACTAAACTTATACTGTAAACTACTTATATATGGATAAGTTTACTTTTCCACATGTTCACCGCCATTGCCTAAACACTTATTAAGCCTGGGAATCAACTTCTTTATCCCCAAGTCATTAAAGTCTGCATCCTGTCTTTTAAACCATGATTACTTCTTCTTTAACCTCATCACCATCGTTAAATTTTTTTCTACTCAGATGTTTCTTCAGGTGAAGAAACAAGTGGTAATCACTAGGCGTGAGGTCTGGACTGTAGGATGGGTGATCCAAAACATCCCAATTGAAACTTTCAAGACACTCATTGGTGGCACGCCGGTGTGGGCCCGAGCGTTGTCTTGGAGCAAGCAGACTCCATCAGTCAACATTCCCCTACTTTTGTTCTGAATGGCCTGGCTAAGGTCTCACAATATGCATTGGCATTAATTGTTGTGCCAGAAGGCATAAAGTCAACCAGGAGAATGCCTTTCTATCCCAGAAAAATGTAGCCATCATTTTTTTTTGCTCAAGTTGATGTTTTGAATTTTTTTGTTTTGGGAGAGTGAGTAAGGTGCCATTGCAATACTGCTGCTTCGATTCAAGAGTGTGGTGATAAACCCATGTTTTACAATAGAGTTCAAAACTCATCTCCATCCTCTCCATAACATGTGAGAAAAGTGAGCGCAGAACCCATCCGTTTGTTCTTGTGTTTGTCCGTTAACATTTTGGGCAGCCAGCACGCGCACATTTTTTTGTAATCTAATTTTTCTGTCATGAATCTTAGTCTAAGGCACTTCAGGAATGTCATACAACTTTCTTATCGTCAAACGCCAATCTGCACAAATCTCTTTTTCAATTTTTTGAAGGTCTTTGGAGATCAAAGATGGCCTACAACTGCTTCGTTTGCCGTGAACGTTAGTCCTTCCTCCCGAGAATTTACGGCACTACTTCACCACATTTTGTCGATTCATCATATCATCATAAACAGCAGAAATTTGTTTGAGAATTTCCACTGGGCGCTTACCTTCTGTGTCCAGAAAACGTATTATGGAACAAACTTCACATTTGATGGGATCTTGGATTGGTGCTGCCATTTTAATAACGTGACACTTGAACAAAAACTATTCTGATACTGCCAAACCAAAGTGAAAGGAAATCCAAAAGGATAAATGTCAACGCCAATCTACTCACAACCACTATTTAAACTCCCCCTAGCGACATCGACACGACATATCTTTACTTCCCGGACATGCCGCGTATATTATTACATTAATTAAAGATATTATTTCTCGAAAATGTTTTAATTTACATTTACATCCTTAATTATGAGGACTGCATTTTGTTGATTTTCAGGTCAGTAGATAGTGAGATCTTGACTATTCTTCGACAACGTTTTGAAGATTGTGTCTTGTATGAGGCGCCAGATGAAAAAGTCAAATGTAAACACGTGTTCGATCAGTATAATGATGCAGCTGATAGTTGGTTTATCAAGTGTAAGTATTTTATTTTCTTAAAAATGTTTGATGTTCTTTGTTAATTACTATACATTTTAGTTCTGGGTTTTGAACCAATCAATTTTTAACTATAAGATTGCTCATTTACAGAAGTTTGTGAGAACTAGTGCTAGGCAGTTAGTTCAACACTTCAGGGGGTTCTCTTTGTCACTAATTCATCAAAAAACCCTTAATCCTGTCCAGCACTTCTAGCACTAGGAACTGTTTGAAATCCTGTCCAGCATTTCTAGCTCTCCGAACTGCTTTCTTTATTTTCTTTCATACTACATTTGAAAATATATTTTTATATCATTCAGGTAAATAATAATAATACTAATTGATAATAATAATGTCGGGTAAATAATAATAATAAAATTGATCAATGAATCATGGTTCCCAAGTTAACATTGAATAATGTTTGTTAATGTAAATTTTTCTTGCATGCACTCTTACATTGCTTATTAACTACGAGTGGCAATTTATCACTTGGTGAAGTCACATTGGCCGCTGCTTCAAGGTTATCACCAATCAACATGCTAAAACTCAAACTATTAACGTGAAAAATCTGTTTTTGTTAATATTGCAACAATATAGAGTATTATAAAATAAACTGCATGGACTGAAAAGTCTTTATTTACTCTTTAATTCACATAAAGATCTGTATATCCAGGGCTCATACTCCATATTCAGATCTATTTTAGGCACTTTAGGGTACTTCAAGTTCAAAATAGAGCCCTCACAAAAATATGGGAACAATATAAATGTCATTCAAAAGAATATTGTTTTTTTTGTAAAAAAAAAATCCCTTCCACTAAGTCGTTTAAGGTAAAACAAAAAATGTTTAAACTCTTTTCACTATATTGACTTTTTTCAATAATTATACCTTCTCTTATAACTCTAGTTAACCTAAGTTCATCATTTATTTCAGTCGTATCATGCGATAAAAAATCAGCTTTATTTGACCCTGGATGGGGTAGGGCTAATTTTTATTTATAGGCAAAATGCAGAAATATACAGAGTACTTTTACTCGTTATCATTTCTTTTTAATAAGTAGCTTAGATACTACATATCACATTTAACTTGTTAACAAACAGTTAATTAATACTTTACTTTTCTTTCTTGGCAGACCTCTCAAAAAATGAAATTATTAGAGATGATTTTTTATCCAATGTGTGTGTGTGTATGCACGCCTTACTGTTCTCTTTTAGTTTTAAAACCTTATATCCCTCCAATCCCCCATGAACTACCTGCAGTTTTTCAAAGCTTTTTATTTTCAGTGCAGATGTAATTTATAATGATGTTTGCTCAAGGAGTTTGTTAGTATACCTTATCTCTTATAGGTCCCGAGTTATTAACATCCAAAGCTATTACATATTCACGTGATGCATGCTCTCATCCAAGCAGACTCTTAAAAATAAATATTATTTGTTAAAAAAAAAAATTTGCATATAACATAATAGTTCAACATGCCTGAATTAGCTTTTGATACGACCACGGTTTTAGCAATTATTTTAATGATCCAAACTTCAACAAACGATCTTTTGAAAGGAAATTGACGATACTTTCTTAATCAATATATAAGCGTTTTAAAAACTTAAAATTGGCAGGTGTTTTGTCCTCAAGACAAAATATCTGAAAAGTTATATCAACATAACTGTTTATACAATTTAAAAGCACCCACTAAAAGTAATCATAAATAAATAACACTGCACTGTGATTTGATTCATTTCGACTCTCAATTGAATGCTGACTGAACTGCAACTGATTAAAGGAGAGGAGAAACCTAAGATTTTAATAAGCAATCCTGAAAAGGTGCTGAAGCTAACAATTGTATCTGAAAGCACAGTGGAGTTCTCACAGAGGTTAACGGGCGCCATTGGGTCTCCATATGTCTGGTTTTGCTGGGTGCAGTCGTCGCTAACGTTTAATGTTTTGTATGGTTCTGAGAAAAGTAAAGCTGATTTTTTGTATACCCCGGTATAGTTAGAGATTTTAGTATAAGCCTTGCCTTGATATCTATCTTTCAATGATCATTAAATCCAATACTTTTTCATGATCTTCCACTCTCCTTATCTACCAATAATGTGCAACTTTCACATATTATATGATCTACTTATGGCAATTTTTGTCATCAGATGGTGATTTGGGTGCTTACACTAATGTGAAAACGGCGTTTATGAAGCAGAAGCACCGCATGATTTGGGAAAGACGTCACGGCCCGGTCGGATCGGGCATGAAGACACCCTTGTGAAGTGAAAAAGTTTCTCTAACATCTTATTTGTAGTCTACTTGTTTTTACAAAATGTATAATATTTTTCTCATTGTTTGTAGAGGGGTTAGATTAAATAGTTGTAACACATTCATAATATAAGTAAAAAGCAGTCGGATGGATGTACCTTTTTTATTATTATTTCACTGCGTCTTCAACCCGTTTGGATGGACTGAAGGTGTTTATTTTCAAATCCATCTTTCCTCATCCCTAACACTTGAGCATAATTAATACATATCCGTACAACCCAAATGGGTGGTAAGGCGCTTGAAAAAGGTACTAAAAAAAGTGAATTTAGTTTTATCCTAATCCACCCCCCAAAATTGTGAAAAGCTAATAATAGATATGAATGTATATATGAGTTTATTTTCAAAACGGCATATGTTTGTTTTCCTAAATTTATGGGAAATCGAAAAAAAAAAAAAACCTTTAAGATGTAAAATCTGTACTCACCCCCCTCATGAATAGTTTTAAGAGATCTCTTATACTATCAGGTGGGTCCCACTGAAATATTAACACTTTTTTCATAATTAAACAAAATAAGTTGGACAAGGGATGTTAAAACTTATGTATGAACAAGACAAATTAAAAAAAAAAAAAATGGACAAGGTACTATTTGGTTTAGAATTGAAATCCAAACCTATTTTTGAAAAATAAAGAAAAATAACCTTTTATTTTCCAAATGAAAATAATAATTGCTTTATTATATCATGAATAGAAAAAAGTATGAATTCACTTATTTTCAAGGTAAGCCTAGTTAAATTATACCTTTTGCATAGCTTCACATATGTTTAACGTAAAAATGTTATTTTTAAACTCTATTTTAACACATTTAAATCCATTTTTAATATGTTAAACATCATTTTTCAATACAATATTTGCATTAAAAAAAAGAAGATATTAGCACTGACTAGAACAACAAATGCACAGAAACAAAGTGACCCTAAAGCTATACGTTAATGACCACTTTAAATGAAGGATATTAAAAAAACAAACTAATATAACCAATGATTTTGTTTTACCAAGAGGCAGACTTAATATTTCACAAAATAGAATCGGTGGACTGGTTTAATTTCACAGCCTTAGACATCAGACTCAACTGTTTGAAACTAATTTGTGGCTAGGCTACACACATTAAAAACTCTAGACTTTGTACTATATTTTGATTTTTCATTCCTACCCTTCCTGAAAATGATCTAAATAAAGCTTTAAATGCACTAAATAAAACCCAAAAAACATGATTAATATCACTTAGCCCTATAAGAAAATGACACCAGTAAACACCAAACTTCAATGATTAACACACACACAACCTATTGTCAGAATTTGAATTCAAGGCTTTCCAGCTGATTATCAGGGTTACCATTCTTGAAATTCTCGATGAAACGAGAAATAAAAAGGATTTATATTAGTTTTGTATTTTTCTCTGTGGTAGATAGATTGACTGTTAATGGACAAGAGAAGATATGAAATTAAAGTAGCAAGATGTTTATATTCTCCTATGGACACGTCATTTTGATTATAAAATTAGGACCTTTTAGTACTATTTGATGACCACCATTTATATATGAACTCTGACAGTTTATTCCAAGCCCTATATTTAAATGATTTGAAGAACATTTGTCAAAAAAGAAGATGTTTTACAAGGAGGAAAGCATCAAGAATATGGCGATATTAAAATATTTATTTCAACCAACCTTGGGTGGATAAAAGACGTTTTGAAACTAAGCTTCTTGTAATGTATATGATTATTATAATGAGTCACATAAAACTATTCTCAACAATAATTAATCTCAGCCTTACTGAAATGTGCTTACAATCAAATTGTATTTAATCTAAAGATGAGAATATATTATCAAGTGTAATACTGGTAGGGATTAAAACTAGTTTTGTTTGCTGAGCAGGGTAGATTTAAAAAAATTTGTAACCAACATTTTTTTCTCTAAGTTTACTACAAATTCTAGAATGTCTGGGCTATTTACACTGATAGGACTGAAGGAAAAACCACCCAACAAATTTGATATGAATTTGAATCCTCATCTTGTCACAAACAAACATTACTTAACACAATCTCTAGTTTTGGTGCCTACAGAAGCTTTGGTATTTATTGAAACACAACTGCCAATTTTAGTTTCACTTGACTGGATATACTAAATCCAGATTCCTCCATAGTCTCTATACTAGTTTCATTTGCTAATGTACTATGTTGAACCAGTTATCACACTACACATCCCAACTAATTGTTTGAAAATACAAGCAAGGGAAATTAGTTTAAAAAAATGACTGGAAATTTTTTTTAAATAAAACATTTTCTCAGTAAAATACATTACAAAATTTATTTTATCACATTGGTTCCTAGTATTACATTTAGAACAAGACAAACTTCATATTATATTATAAACATACTTATTTAAAATGGTAAATTGTGTGCAAGGCTTCAAAACCCATCGACAGACGATTTATTTAGTGGGGATCTTTGAAAATATAGACTGAAAGTAGTTAAAAACTTATATTTTATGTTTGGTCAAGTTTCCATGAGTACATATTAATATCATTTCAAGCGATGACATTTACCAGTCATTTGTACTTAACTTTAAAATAAGTTTTGTATAGTTCCAACACCTTTCTGTATTTTTAAAACTTAATCAAATAAAAATATATTATTTTGCATATTTTACGCTTCGCTTCAACTTTGCATTTGAGCAAAATAGCCTTCACACACCCCTACATAGTTACTGCGCTTCTTTCTATTAATTAGGTTATAAATGTATCTTAATCATGTAAAGATCAAGTAGGTTTTTAAACAGCAGGTAAGAATATAAAATGTGGCAGCTCTTTTTAAAATGTTATTACAGAACTTTATTGATTTTACATCTAAGTCAGTGATAGAAAAATTGACGAAAATAAATATAAGTGAGATTTTTAAGAAGCATAGTATTTATAATATATAATATTTATCTAGTGGTAAAATTCCAGTAGGTAACCCACTGGAGATATAGAGCTGATAAGTCAGCATTTGAAACTACTAGGATCAACACTTGAACCAACTAGAGATATGGCATTTACAGTGAAAAAACCAATTCATAATTTATATTGTTGCTTTATTTTAGCACAGTATATTACTACCTGTTCAGGTTGTGATTGTAGCTATTGAATAAAGAGGTTACCATTACCTTTTTGTCCAGTTGCAGCAAGGTAAAGTGTGAAATGTGTTATTTTCATATTAAAAGCCATATTGGGTTCCCCTTTTTTGTGTTTCTATCCCTCTTCCCTGTACTTTCTTCCATAAATAATAAAACATACCCCAAAAAGTGAAAAGTTAAAGCGATACATTCTTGGAAATAAGACTTATGCAATGTATTTGTCTTAATCAATCAAATTCCTCTATCAAAATTAATAAGATTAGGTTGCTCCATGGTTGAACTTTACAGATGTACATCAGGAGAACAATTCTGGCAATCATCAACCTTGAAAATAGGGATAAAAGTTTCGCTATTGATTCATTCATTAATAATTTTGAGTGCCAGGTTGGTTTATTCTTCCCTGGAGAATTTACTTGTACATATATCTCAATAAGGAAAACCTCTTTTCACTTTATGAGGTAATTGTATTATATTTGGAAGGAGGTATAGAAAAGGTGGATAGAAACATATAAAAGAGGGACAAACACAATATGGCCATATTGTGTTTGTCCCTCTTTTATATGTTTCTATCCACCTTTCCTATACCTCCTTCCAAATATAATACTTGTACATATACTGTGAAATGTGGTCTATAAATTTGGCCTACAGTGTAATCTGTCCTTACCTTCCAGGGTAATAAGAGTGTAAATTGTAATAATTCATACTAGATTCACATCAATTAAATACAAAAAAATCATTCTTTTTAAATATAGTTATGAATCTGATTTTTTAAATATAAAAACAAATTTTATTATTTATTTATATACACTAATTTGGTGAAAATATACAATAATAAAGGCTTCTATAGTCTGACTACCTTAAGAATAAACATTAAATACATAAAGAAAATTAATGTAGCATAGCCAACAATGACAAAAGCATAATATAATTGTTTGAGATGGGTCAAATATCCTATTTTATGATTCTAAATACTCAATTTAACTACAAATCAGGCTTATAATCCAAATAGGTGATAGGGCACGGTGCTAATTTAAAAAAAAAATAGAAACCCTCCATATTAGAAATAATGCTTTTAAGATTCATAAATTAAGTTAAAAGGTCAATTAATGGTATGGCTACAAAGTTTATAATAAACCACCAAAAGGCAGTAAAATACAATAAAATCAAAATTATATTTTTTAAATAGCTTATGAATTTAAAGAACCTTATCTTAAGGGTTTTCAATACATGAATGGGTGAAAGTAGATTTATAAATAACCTTTGATCTCCAAAAGGAGACACTTGAAGTAAATTAGAGTATAATACGGTACCAAACAAAATGCAATACATTTTATTTATAGTTTTTCCTTAAAAATATCAAATATGGTTACTATACATAAATGGTGATATTAAAGATCTACATTCTGCGATTATCCATTCAGTTGATATTTAAAGGAGCACAGACAAAATATCACTTATCAGATAAAAATGGTCATACTGTAGTATAGGGAGGAGCTTTTAGGGCAAGGGAGGAATGCAAACGCTGAGGTTTAATTAAAATATATTCACCAACATTTTACTAATGCACAATTTTTACAATGGCAATATGTATTTTTTCAGTGTTTAAAACATTGGACATTACAAAAAAAAGTATAAACACATGATAAAAAGGACAATTTAAAATGAGTGTCTTTGTAAAAAAAAGTTCAAAGCAGTTCCACCAAATTTCTTGATTTAACTAAAAATTTTCACACTAAATTTGTTTTGGTAAAGGTAATAAAATTGGTATTCTTATTAAAAAGTTTCTTCCCATTAGTGAACATTCCTACAGTGAAACTAATTCATTGGTCCCAACGTGCATACATTTCAATATGTGTTAAAAAATTTGTTTATAATGAACCTTCAACTTCAGTTTTATGAACAGAAAAATCGAAACTTTCAATAAGAAATTTCATTCTAACATCATAATTCTTTAAAAACATTACTTTTTGGTTGTTTGAACTTGAAGACACGGATTCTATACCAGAGTTCTTGTTTAGGTTGCACAAAGCTTGACTGAAAGTATAGAATATGGAGGGGCACGAGGGAGGGTTGAGCTTAAACAGTCACTGTACTCATTGACCTGGCTTAAGTTTTAATACCTTTGTCTGCTGCAAGTAAAGGAAAACAGGCTTCTGAGTTATATTAATACGACAGGAGTTATGGGATAGTGAATTAGTCTGTGGCCATTTGGTAACTGTTTTCACTAATCCCTTTCTTCGAGAGGGTGTATGAAACTCAAAAAATTAGACTTTTCTAATCAGTTAGTTTTTTCAATGCAAGGATAGTGTGGAATCAAGTGTGAAAAAAGCACAGACTCAAGAGAAAGATCTGGAAAAAATATTAACCAAAACGGTATACAGTAAATAACAGCGTGTAACCAATTGTTTTGAAGATTAATTAATAGATTTCAATAAAGAATAATTGTATTTAAACATTTATTTTTTTGTCACTAACCCACTGCTTTCATATTTAAAAAATAAATCGATTTTAATGAACTTCAGACATAGTGAACAAAATATTTTGAGTCCAGAGAGGTTTATTATAACCCGAGTTGACTATTTCTATGGAATTACCTGTTTTCTGGAAAACTTAAAGGTATTAAGACATGATAAATGATTTTTCTTTTCATAAAATTGGCTAAAATTAAGTCATGCAAGTTATTTAAAAGAGGATGATTATTTTTTAGATTAATGGGGGGATTAAATGCAAACTGTATGCAAACCAATGTTTCAGAAGGGGGAGGGGTGGTTAAGATTTTCAAATCAACGGGCTTGGTTATTTTGTTCACTTTTTATGCATTCGAAAGTTCTACAATTTACTGAGGTAATTAAATGGCCTAAATTTACAACTATTCCACTATTATTGAGCGTTCACTATGTTTAAAAAAAAACACACACACTAGAGATTGGCCACTCGAATCCTCAAATCCTGACAAATATTCAAGATTCGAGGATTTGGTGTTTTACTGGGTTCGATGGTTGAATCTTTCACCTCATAAACAAAGTATAATATTTTGAATTCAAAAATTACTTAGTTAGGCCTACTTGAAAAGCTTAACTTAATCTGCAATATTTATTTTGTCAGACAAAAGAGATTAACATGAATAAAATCATAAAAAATAAAATTGTTAGGTGTGAAAAATCTTACGTGCCTAGTACCCTCCACTCCCACTTCTATGGGAAACTTGGAATCAACCGTTTCGGCACATGCTCACTTCTAAAACTTTCACCTCATGAACAATCTTGTAAATATTTTAATGAACACATTAAGACTTTTCAAAAACTGAAAATCAAAACTAGAATAACAAATAAACTCGAAATAATTAAAACAAATTACGACTTTTTTTTTAACAGAAATGAGAACACATTACACATGATACAAGGTCAGCCGCCATGACGTATATTATAATTACTCGCCCTAGTGATGATTAAAATAAAGATACTGTTAATTCTTACTACAGCATGAGACTACCTTGAGGAAATCACTATATTTTCCCAGTTTTCAAGGCAAGGGGCAACCCTGATTTATCCCTGTATTTTTAACAGTCAAACATTTATCTTCCTTTTTAATAAAATGAAGTTTATCTGTCATGAGCATTGTGCAATATCTACCACAGGCAGAGGACTGAAATCTTAAAAACCATTAGCCTCTGTGCACAAACATATGCATCTTGAAATTGAAATTTTTGATTAGATTTTTTCTTTGCCTGGTTGAAGCAAAGAAATGTGTTGCCTAAGGTAACAATGTAATTCAATGCGCGAGTACCTCAGGTTCTTCTGCCAGTGTAACAATAAAAAGAGCCTCTTAACTTTTCTACAGGTTTAAAATAGAAGTTAAAATAATATACAATGGCATACATCTAATTTCTTAAAATATATTATTGAAAATTAAAGAAAATACACCAGAAATTTATTTACCTTAGCAAGTGTGCTGATTTACATATTCATATAAACTCTTTAAGCTAACTAGTGTCTTGAACTCAATGAACCTTGATAAAACAAACAGTGTGCACTTAGGCAAGAAAAAAAAATAAACTAAAGAACTTTCAACGGACGGGTGGTGACATCTAGTGACGAGAAAGGAAACAACTAACCTCAACTTATCTTTTGCTAATGTTTCTAATTATTAAACTTATATATCAATTTACTTTAGGTGGTTTAAATCTTGCACTTAGTTGTATTATGGAAAATTATTCTAATATAAATTAGATCTTAGTGACCATGTATCCAACCATTGAACATTTTCTAATATAGAGAAAAACCTGTGTCTTTAGCTACTACCTATTTCCGTTTTTTTTTGTCCTCTTCAGGGTGAGCGTCTTAACGGCATCCTCACGCCACTCTTTTCTAGCTTGTTTGTTAGAGGTATGTTTTCTTAAATGCTCTTGAAATTGAACCCTATCCCTAACCCTAAAAACTAACTANAAAAAAAAAAAAAAAAAAAAAAAAAAATTAGTCAAGTCAACAAAAAAGAAAGAATGTGCTTAGTGAGTAAAGAATACAGAAAAAACCTGGCCAAGAAAACAATACCCAGAACACACAATTCGGAACAAATGCGGAACCCCCCCCTCCCCCGGTTACTTTTCATGTACTATCATGTTTAAACATACCAACACCCTGCCCTCTTCTCTACTTGGTTTCAGAACCAGGGAATATTAAACTAGGAGCTTATATATGTTCAGTCTAAGGGCCTCCTGTTTAAGTTTAAAGGTTTTCTCTAATTACTTTTTTTTTCTCTATATGATTTAAGTATTACTTATATATTCATATTTTCATATATATTTTTATTATGTATAGTAATAATAATATGATTTTTATTAGATAGGGTGTGTGTGTTGGTACACAACCCGGCAAAGAACCTTTAGCTAATCACAACAATCCAAACAAATATATAGAGTCTTTTAGTGTAAGAGGGGTGCTAACTGACATCTAGCAGAAGATTTTTATTACAAAAATTGGTTGAACGTAAGGGCCTGCGAATACCCATAGTCTGTTTTTGAACTTCAAGTCGAGCTATAAACAGATGCTTTCTTTTCCTTACATTGTGTCAGCAGATGAATAACTAAACAATCTAACATACATTAGTTTCTATTAGGATTAGCCCATTAGAAAATACAAACATTTGTTTGCAGTATAAAATGATAACATTTTACTATATTATTATAATTATTATTTTATGGGCATTGTTAATTCTACAATATGACTGTTAACAAAAGATGTCTACTGCACCAAGGATAGCCATGGCCAAGAAAGCTTTCAACAAGAAGAGGTTACTGCTGACCAGCAAGTTGAGTTTGGAACCAAGGAAGAAACTGATGAAATGTTACATTTGGAGCATCGTGTTGTATGGAGTAGAAATTTGGACTCTAAGGAAGATGGGGGGAAAAAATACTCTTATAAGCTTTGAAAAATGGTACTGGAGAAGACTTGAAAAGATCAAGTGGACAGAGTGACAAATGAAGACCTAAGAGTAGGTGAGAAAAGAACCATTTAGTTTGTGGTTCGTCAGCGCAAAGTCAATTGTATTGGACACATCCTTAGGAGGAACTGTCACTAAGGTGTATTAGGATATAAAACAAATTAAAATTCAAAAATTGAAAATAATTTTTTTTTAGAATTGTTTTAGTCTCAAATATTGAATATCCTTAAGGATTTGAGGGTCCCATCCATAGAATAAATACATTTTTGTGAAAATAGTTTTTAACTATCTACAAGTTCTAAACATACAGCTAGCTTAGGTAAGCAAGTTTCTCCATATCCATAATTTCAGCACCTTGTCCCTGTTGAGGTGGGTTGTAAAGTCTTTCACATGGTTGGATGTGACAGAGTTTGCTAAGCGAAAGTTTGGATTTATTTTTAAATAAAGTACCTGCCAATACCATATTTGATAATTTATTACTCAATCTCACACAGCCACGTCTACTATAGCAATAATAATACTAATTTTGTGATACTGTGAAATAATCTTCTATTTTAAACAATTAATTGATAAATGATAATTCCAAATCACTTTCTTACCATATAATCACATTTAGAACATAAGAAAAAAAAAAAAAATAGAAAATCAAATCCCACACTTAATTCTGCCCCTCTTAGGCCAATTTGTTCCCTCAAGTAACAAAAAACTGTTCCCAAACCAGACTGTTGCTCAAACAATGTGCCCATCAATACATTGTGTATCAGATGGGACATATGGCAATTATATTCAATATAAATGATCAGTGTGTTCAATTTTCAAAAACATACATGCTAATCATTTAATTAGGCATCATTATGTATAACAACATGCAACATATTCAACAAAATATCACATTTTAATACATTTCAACAACATTCATTAATTTAAACAAGTAATAGTAAAAATAAAATCAACAATTATCATAACATTCTTTTACTGATAGATTATTTGTTAGAATAACCTTGCATGCCTACAGGAACAATGCAAATTTATACTCCAAAAACTACATATATTATAGTAAAAACAAACAAGAAAACATTACAATTAATGCTAGTAATTAGCAACACGTCTATTTTCAACCATTGAATGTAATAATAAATCTAGAATCCAAACACCAACTAGAGTATGGTGGTCAACCAACTAAAACATATACTCTGTATGGTCACCATTAGCCTCAATTTTGAGTGCTACACAGTCGAAGAGTTAAAAAACCTTTAACAGAACTTTAGTAATGTGTCCCAGGATATGAGCTAGCATATAAATAGATCAGATAATCTAAAGGAACTACCCAATCTAAATATTAGTTAAACAGGTCTGATTTTAACATGTTGCAATTTTTTTAACATTACCTACCATCTACGGAGAACCATAAAATAATTTACTAGAATTTTTAGCCAGCCAGAGAGGTTTGAACTTTTCACAACTAATTTGATATAACAAAAGATAGTTTTTATAAATGTCTGTTAGTGTCTTTACTTTTATTTGTTTCATTTTGCTTCAATCCATCATATCTATTTAGTTACATATTATATTTGGGTGTGAAGTAAGATTTTTTCCCCCTCTTTTCCCAGGCACTTGTCATGTCCAAATGATATACTATCACTCTCAAATTCCCCAATTTTTGGGAAACTTTGGACCACTTTTATCACTGGTAAATACTCATCAGAATTTCTGATCAAGGTGAGTGTGGGGCAGAGAGAGGGCTGTAATGAGTGCTTTTGTTAAACTTTACATTATTGAAATAATACTATGACTGTAAACACTCAATTAAGACTACTACCTTGCTAAATCATCTAAAATAATTTCAAGTAAAATTAGAAACAAAATAGAAACTTTAGTAAAACAGGGAAATGAGTTTAATCATAAGTTTTTTTAGACAAGGCAGTCATACCAACCAGATTGAGTTCACAGTTAATGTTAGGAGTGTGCCAAGTCCACTTTGAAGTAAAGTCGAGTCAAATAATATGAATATGAAGAGATATTCTTGAAGTTTGACTATTAAATATTGAATAAAAATATTATTTTATACTTTGCATGATTAAGTAAATATATTATTTTTATTACTATTAGCACCACGTGTTACTACCCGTTCGGGTTATACGCTACTGTGTAATGGTAGGGTGATTGCAATATGAAATGGAGGACTTACGGTTTAACATCTAATTCGAACCATGGTGGAGGCTTGGCATTCCACACATTCACAAGTTGTGATTAATACATGTTGTGTCAGAGGTGAAGGAAGGGTTTGACAATCAGATATATGTAAATATAAGTATTAAATATAATTTACAAAATGCTATATTCCAAACTTTATTAATATTTTTTGACTTAAACTAATAAATTACCACAAAATGCAATATAATTATTTAAGAATTTTTTTAACTTTCACTAATTTGTGATGGAAATAACAGAAGAAAAATAAGAAAAAATAAACATAAACATATGTTTTAACTTTATTTTTTTTGGTGAAGTTGAATTCAGTTGAATCTGGAATTTCACTTTCTGATCAAGTCAAAGAGAACAAATATTTGAAGCAAAGTCAAAGTTTTGCACACCCTTAGTTAATGTGCTGCACCTGAAAAGCTGAGGTTCAAGCTAAACATGTGGACTAAGGCTGGTTTTCCACCCCCCCGCCCCCCCAAAAAAGGTTTCTATAATTCATTAGAATAAATATTAACATAAATTCAATAAACTTATGGATTAAATGTGTACTCCATAAAATGTAAGGAGCATTTAATTATAATCTGTAAAAGGCAGGTATGTTTAATCATTTTATCTTGAGGGTCACAGTGAAAATTCAAAATCCTGAGACATGTATAAAAAATAAAAAAGATTCCTCCCTCCCACACCCCCAAAAAAGAAGTTTCTCCATAAAGCATTCTTTTAAAAGTCTTTAAATTTGACACGGTTAAATATTCCTATGTTTAACTTTCCTAAATAGTAAGGGTGTGAGAGTATTCAAAATTTTGGATAATTAATGGCCGTTTATTCTATTCAAAACTCCGAATAGCAAGAGCAAATGGCTGTCTCATAAATCACTTAAGAGTTCCGTCCAAACCAGTATGTTTACAAAGCAAAACAAGCAGGTAGCCAGACAATCTGGTAACTTAAATAAGTCTGGTGGAGAGACAAACAGTTGGGAGCCACATGTCTACCAGCCCTTTCACACTATCAGGTTTCACAGGACCGGTTTAAATGCTGAAGAAAAGAGTAGCATCAAGTTTATATCAGGTCCGGTTTTAACATATGTTTTCTTCACAAGCTCTGCGAGAGCTCTTGGTCTGATTTCGAACCTGGCTCGAGGTATTCTTATTGCCATAAGCTACTTTCATAGGAGATGTAATAAAAAAAAAAGACAAGACATGGCAATTTGGGTACACCCATTGCTTCAAAAGCGTGATGAACATAGTTTCTTTGCTACTCTTTATAAGGATTACATGATTAATTACAGCCATTACTTCAGCGTCATAACACAAAAATGAGGAACTGCATATAAACAAAAGAAATGATGTGGTAGCTATCAGGTAAGAAGAAAAAAAATAATGTCGATACTGCATTTGTTTATTCTTCCAAATATCTTATGTTTTTTATATACATTTTGTTATCTCATAAACATTAGCCTACTATTCATTATTTAATAGACCCCTCTATATTAAGTATATGTTTGGAGAACTAGTTTATTGAAGACTCTTGGTATTCTGTCAAAGGTTTTAGTCTAGTTAATCTAAAATATTACAAAAATATTAAAATAATATAAATACGGAAAATGAAAAGAAAAGCATTTAATAAAAGTAAAATGAGCCATTTAAAAACTACATCTATAATTTGATATTCCGTTGGCTAGGTCACGGATGAAGAGGAAAATAATGGTAGCGTTAAGTTGCTGCGGACAAAGGTTTAAGGGGTTGATGGAATTTTTGAAGAAGGAATAAAGTGAATGACTTATGCCGGGATCACGATCAACTTAACGTAACGTTCACTTAAAAGGACCTCCTCGTGTGTTTAAATGGAAGCGATCACGATGCACTTAACTTAACGTTGACTTGCAGTTAACTTAAAGTAAGAGATGTCTTGGGAGGTCTTTTACGTTACTTTAAGTTACTTGAAGGGTATCACGTGATCTAGCCAGCCAATCATTATGCGAGTGACGTCAACAGGGCTATTTAGTAATTCATTTTTTGGTATTATGACCAATGTTTACTCTTTAGCGTAAGTTTTAGTGATCAGACATTGAAACAAAATAATTAAACTAAAATAGGGAACTAAATTTATCAAAAAAGTTTAATATATATTTATTATTGATTGAAAATTGTAAACATTCACAGATCATCACTTTACAAATAGTACAAAACCACAGATCATACTCGAGAATGAAGATGTTTGGCTCGAATTGTTAAGTTAAGTTAAGTGAATCGTGATCACACATAAGTTAAGTTAACTTTAAGTGAATGTTACGTTAAGTTGATCGTGATCCCGGCATTAGTCCAAGGAAACTGTTGAGTGGGAGATTGGGGTGAAGGTGTCTGCTAATAAGATGTGGAGTTATACATGAACGGATGTAGTGAAATGTTGGTCAGGGAAGAAGGAAAAGATTGATTTTGTTTTTAATACCTTTGATGAATTATAATATTCCCACTTGAAAGTCAATTGTCTCTTCCTCATTAAAATATTTAATTGCAGGCAAAGTAGCTTTAGAAAAATAAATTATGATTTTCACTTTCGATTCTTAAGGAATGAAATCAATATTTGTTCTACACAGTCAAAACTGCACAAGAAAACAAGACACAATACAATATTTGCAGGAGATTCCAGTCACTAAGGGAGCCAAACTGGTCTGGTCAGGGGAAAAGCCTGCTAGTGTGAAAGCGCACATTACAAACTACACCCCAATACAACTCCATCTGGTGTCGGGGTTCAGAACCTGACCGGCGAAACCTGATAGTGTGAAAGGTCTGTACAAGCAAGAGTGCTTGCAATGAAACATTAGATAAGGACAGAAATAGCTACTAGAGCATATTTCCAGCGCGTGAAACTGAAAGGGGGGGAAGCAATATTTAGAGAACCATTTGAGTGAACCTGTTAGTCGTTAGCAATGACCCAACCAGAATAGAGATTACAAGGTGTTTCAAACCTAGGGAAAATTTACGGGATATCAAACCTTGATACCATTTAAAAGGATTCAAACCTAAAAAAAAACATTTAAGGGTGTGTCAAGCCTAAGGAACATTTAAAGGGGTAAAGAACTAATTTTATCATTCATTACTGTAGTGTTATATTAGTAAATTTATTGTTTTACAATATGAAAGTGTCAGAGGTAAGAGTGAGACTAGTATTAACATTCAGTATACAGCCAGTCCCTGTGATGAATGGAGTAGAGATGTCACTTGTTGGGTCAGTTTGTTTTGGTGGGCTTGACAGACTGATGTGCAATAGTACCTTCTGGCTCAGTAAGGGAAGCAACGGGAAACTACCGCACTTCTAATTTACCTAGTAAGTCTTTTCAGCAGTGCTGACTAGGTTTTCAGCTGACAGTGGAAATGTTTAGGATCCAACCAAACTTTGGATTGAGTATTATTCAGCACACAAACAAAAGTAGGCCTTGCATATTAGAAAATAGAAACTACACTTTGAAATAACCAAACAATGAAGGAATCAAAATATAACCTTGTTTATTTAATTACCCCATTATTTTACCCTTTCTAGTAATAATAATAATAATAAATAATAATAATGTTTCAATGCAAAGAAATATAATCTTTACATTGCCTAGTTAAACATTCTCCATGCAATTTTTAAATTTAAATTTCTTTAAAACACTTTTCACAATTTTTTTATTTATTTAGGTGAAACCCGTTGTCTAAAAAGCTGGATCAAAAGTTCCTTTCAATTTCCTAACTTTTTTTTAGATCCAGTCTTTTTTTATTAATACCAGCTCAAAATATGTTTTGAGGTGATTTTTTTGAATTTTGCATACTTAAATTTAAAACCACATTTTCAATAGGAATTTACTAATTTAAATTATTTTTATCAAACAAATTTAGAAAAATCTACTATTCGATATTCATTCGAAATTTAGATATTCGATTTGATAAATAAACCTATTCACACACCTCTACTAAATAGTGTATTTTTACAGCTTTGATGAAAAAAGTCATGCTGGATTGTATTTTAGTTCATAAGGAACCATGGAACACAGAGAATCATGGGTTGGGCGGCATAACACGCTTGTGAAGGTTTGAATCTTGATCAAACACACAGAAGACTAGTCTTCTCAGCCTCTTTAAATGCTAGTACAAGTGAATTTTCTCTATGCTACAGTCCTTGCCTATATCACCTTAATGTGTGTTAAGTAACAGTCAACATTCATCTAGCGTGTCGAAGAAAACGTAGCCGGATGGCTATACAACTTTGTTTATAATTTCAAATTCAATATTGTGTAGATGTGTGTTATGTCAAAGTCTTCTTCTTAAGTTTTTGTCCTTTAGTTTAATAAACGCAATAATAATAAAATATAAAATCTCTGTCTTATTCTATACCCTGTGTATGGTAGGAGTTTAGGTAAGTGATAGCTAGCAAAAATTATCAAATCTACTCGGTTTCCATTTGATAATCCCTATAATTTGCAAGACTGCAGGTTGATTTGTCACCTTAGGCAGTCAAAACTTTCTCAACAAAAGTTGTTGTGCTTGATTATGTTTTTGTTTTAACCATTTTTACATTAGTGAAAGAGAAACTTTATAAAATAACAGTTTGGATATTTATTTTAGTGAAAGTGGCATTTGTGCTTCACTTAAGAATGCTTTAGAAAGGAAAACTTCTACAAAACTGCGATTTCATTTTTTTTTGGTAGCACCGTGTCTTACTACCAGTTCAGGCAAGACGCATAAGTACTTATAGCACTAATGGTTTTAGGAATCAGAAAGTTTAAATTTAGAGGAATTGTACATGACTTTACACTTCGACCTTCCTGTCATCAGCAGTCTAGTCTCTAGTCTATTGCGATAGTAGTGCCTTTGACCATGTGGCCACTGAAGCGGATCTTTACAAATTAATATTCCGAATCTGATGAAATAAAGGTTGATAATTTTATACAAATACTCTTTGGTTGTGTTCATGAGAATGTATATACAAAATAAAAAGATTTATGTTTAACGAATTTTGTATGGCTTGGTTCTCAAAGCTATTTTTTTTTTACAGTAATTAGTGTTACCAGCCAATGGCCAGTTTTTATTCAAGCCACCTATTTTTCACTACCTGCTGGTTAGACCGGTTGTAGCTTCATATGCCTTACAATTTATTAAGACTAGGACAGGTACAACATCCAGTGACCGACTGCTAATTCATCACTGTGAAAGGGTGAACCCACATTTTACCAATGATAAATTTATCGGCCATGCCAGGAGTCAAACCCAGGATCCTTAGTTCAGTAGCCAGACACGCTACCAACTTAACTAAGGTGTTGGATCTGTAAGGTATGAAAAATCATTTATTTATTTTGTTCGTCAGTTATAACAAGATACCAGTGTGATAATACTGTTTATATTAGTGACGTTCAACACATGTTTGCAATACAAATTTTCTGCTGGATGTCGGTTACCACCAGTCCTATGGTAGTGACTTTAGCAAAAGAAATAAAAGATTTCACCTTTGTTTATAGAATTCTTTACACATCTTATCTTTCCCAAGGTCACTTAATAATGAAAATTAGTAGGGGTCTAGGAGCATGGTTTTTTTAAAATTTGAGTAGAGTATTTCTAAAAGCTCTTGAGTTCGAGTATATTAATAATTTTAAAATGTTAAAAAGTTTATTAAAACACATGTTCTTAAAATATGAATGACACTCATTTTTATAAATAACACTTATAAAACACAATTTAAAATTAAGAATGACACTTAAATAAAAATCTAATACAAGAATAATTAAAACGGTTTCAACACATTAAGGACATTAAAATTACACTAACAGTTATAGAAAAAAGTTTTTAAAATGTTTAATTGCATGATGGCTTGGAAATGTCTGACAAGACAGTGTAGACACACTGTACAATGATGTAAAGTAAGTGATAGTGAAGGAAGCCAACCTGATAAGAACACACTTGTCTATTCATGTCTTCTTAAACTTTTACACTTTCCACTTCTTCAAAATTTCCACAGTTGCACACTAGTTTGAACTTTCGGGAATATTACTTTTTCATTAATGTCTCTTCATATGAAAAAGCAATATTTCAGAAATTTCAAAACAATGTGCAACTGTGGAAGTTTGAAGAAGTGGGAAGTGTTAAAGGTAGAAAGAAAATAGATAAGTGTGTTTATATCTAGGCCTAACCTAACTATCCTCTCAAGTTGACTTCCTTCACTATCACTTTATATTATTGTAAAGTGATTCTACACTGTGTTGATAAAAAGTTAATAAAATTGACATTTTAATAAGCTAATATTTCCCTGAAATATGCTTCAGTATCTTAATTTACCCTATAAGAAAACATAGGATCATAAACAATTAGAAAATATAAGTGTTTCATATTTCGTTTATTATTCTTTAGTGTAATCGAGCATGATCATGTCTTCTGTTTCATTTCCATTCCTCTATGCGCAGTTGCACATGCGCATTGTACAGCATATCATTAAAAATTATTTTATTGAGAAATTTACTTCAATTCAATTTTTAATGCTTATACTTTAGAATAAAAATAAAATAATATTTCTAGTAAACAATCTGAAAGAGTTAATGCTTTTTAAATTTAAAAATGGTAAAATATGTATTGCAATAAATAAGAACTAACTAGAGCTAGTTTTGTAGCTAAACGCAGTAATTAATATGAGTTTTAAATATCTTAAGTTTGAAGCATTTAATATAATGATATATATTCTTGATATAGTACTTTTAATTTAACATAAATTATTATTTTAGAAAGAAACCAGGTAAAAATAGTAAAAAGAATCATTCAATTAATTAGTAATCTACCTAGCTATTTTTATTTTCATTGCTTTGTCATGGCAATACAAGTAAATAACTTTAATCAAATATAATTCAAAATGGCTGACAATATTGAATAAATTTACTAGTCGAAAGTGATTTTAAAGATCTATTACGTTAATGTGAAAAGTGAAATCAATTTTTAACAATTTATTAAGTAACCGAATGTTTTATAAGTGGAAATGCTGATATTATTTCAATTAAATACACTATGCTTGCTAATGCGTTTTAAAAAGTTATTATCAAGTACATTAAATGGAAGCTTGAAAATGATAAGCCTACAAAACTTTACATTTCAATCTAGAAATTAAGTGACGAGCTTGGACAGAAGCTCGAAATACGAGTACTCACAAAGCCCTAAAAATTAGTTTTCTTTGATCAATTTCCATTTATTGTAATAAAATTATTATATATGAAACATAGGTCCTTTGAGCAATGAATTATTTAATTTAAAGCAGGATAATTTTGACCAACCAAGAATATGACAGTAACAGTTCTAGTGTACTTAGAAAATAAAATAATATAACCAATATTCACTAATCCAATTTAATATAACATTTCAGAATGTAAGGAATTGGTAGCGATTGTAACCGAAATTCAATTAAAAACAAGTTTAAGTTTAAGTCAAGGATCAAGATTCAATACAATTCAACTTAGAGGTGCTTCAATTTCAGGTAATAGCCTTTTCTAAATATAAATACATACAATTACTTTTTCTAACAACTAGTATTATTAATTTGTTTTACACCACTTAAATTTCCACTTAAAAAGGCTTCAAATAAATGGCCTTAAATAACTGATTTTGAAATCATACCAACATTACAAACTGTCAATGAATATTCCAATGTTGCCAGCGCTTTGAAAACAAGTTTAACATCAGGCCACTCCAGATTTTTTAAAACCGGTTTCTCGAGTTTATTTTTCGTTCCGAATTATTAACATGGTTGGTCTTATACTAAAGTTTCCCTTTCAAAAGACTGTTCCACGCACCATATTATTATGGCAGACTTAAAAGGTCACCTTTACTGGATTGATTTCGGATTCCAATTTAATCATTTGTTCTTTGCCTTGCCACTTTATATCCATTTATTCTTCCAAACAAAGAACAATGGTAAAAAATTAGGGGTTTCAGGAAAATTTCAGGAATTTATTCATTCCCAAGAATTGGGCCAGTAAAGACCCTCTCTTGGCAAGGGTTCAGGCGGGAAATAAAGTCCACTTATTGTTCTAGCAGGTACTACTGGTTCAATCTCTATTGGAGACGGTCATCATCTTTGTCCAGTAGCAAACTCTGAGGGTAAAGGGTATTTTACTGCCTATGGTGAGAAACAAGCTGGGAAGCTAGTGACTTATTATGCTTCATCTATCAACAGTTATTTGTTTGGCTCAGCAAGTGAGAGAGAGTTTGAAAGATTCAGAGAGATATATATTATACTCTATGGCTACCAACTTTGTGACATAAAAAATGAAGGGGGAAGAAGTAGCTTGCCAAGGTCAACTATTTATGAGCATTTGGCTCTGTTGTTAACAACCAAACAAAGAGTAGACATTACAGGGGCGATAAACTAAATTACCTCTAAGGGGTGTCAAACATAGATAATATTTAAAGGCTAACTAACAAACCTAGGGAACATTTAAGGGGTTTCATACCTAAATAATATTAATAGGGTTTAAAACCTAGATAATCTTTAAGTGATATTAAACCTAAAACATTTAAGGTGTTTCAAACTTGGATAACATTCAAGGGGTTTCATAATCAAAGAATATTTAAACAATATTGTAATCCAAAACAACAACTGAGATAACATTTAAGAGATATTAAATTACAGAATATTTAAGATTCTAGGTTATTTAAGAAAGGCAAAGGATTAAAAAAAATAATCTTTTACACACTTTCAATAAGTAGTTCAGTATAGAACACCATTTAAAAATGAGATTAAGTAATAAAAATGATGTATTAAAATTAAAGATGGGCCACTAGAATCTCTGAATCCTTCACCTCATAAACAAAGCCTAATATTTTGATTTTTTGAATTCAAAAATAACTAAGTTAAGCCTACTTGAAAAGCACAACTTAATGCTTAGTCATTATTTTGTCAGAAAAAAGAGATAAACATGAATAAAATCTTCTTTTATTTTTGAATAATAATTGTTAGGTGTTAAAGATTTAATGTGCCTAATACCTTACCTTTCCAGCCCTATGGGAAACTTGGACGCAACCGTTTCAGTGCATGCTTACGTTTGAAACTTGCACCTAATGAACAATCTTGTAAATATTTTAATGAAAACATTAAGGCTCTTCAAAAATTGAGAATCAAAACTAAAATTACAAATAAACTCTAAATAAATAAGACAAATTACGGCTTTTTGAAAGCGAAATAACAAATTACACATGATACAAAGTAGGCCAACATGACGTATATGTTTACTCGCCAGCGGCCAGGGTGTTGATTATATAAACATAACTTAATTCTTACTACCCAACTGGTCTTAATTACCTACCACTATGCAAAGAACCCCAATTTATTTCATAAAATCCTTAAGTTAGATTTTTATGTTGAGTTTAATTAAAAATAAACTGTCAAGACACTGATAAAACTGTCTATTTACGCCTACCTGCCTATGTATTGTATATCAACTATTTGTTTAAGATCGATTCAGGTAATCTGATCACTTAATAAGTGCTATCGAGTTTTGAGAATCAAATAAAGACTTGCTAATACATAATTTGTTTTTAAATTGATTTTAACTATGATTTTATTATTTTTTTCAAATATGTTATTTAAGTAATTGTAAAAAAAATCAAACACTGTCTTGCCTAATAAAATAGGAATTATTATATTGCAAGAGTCGAAAATATGTTTGTGTTTTAAATAGAATGTTGTGACAGAAATCAATATATAGCGCAAGAATCGAATAATAATAAGAAAATAAATAAATACTTTGGAAATAGTGAACTTAATAATGCCTATGAATGTTTAATTGTAAGCATGTTTTTTAAAAATGGTTTGCATTTTTATTTTAGCTTTCTTAGCAAAATAAATTATATTACTTCAAGATGATTAAAGTTGATCAAAAGGTAACTAGGCCTAATCTGTTTGTTTATTTCAAATGTTTTTTTAGAAACTTAACTCATTCTATCAACACTTTAACAAGGACTTAAAAAAGACATTCAAAGTTTGATTGATTTGATTTCTAAACAAAAATATGAGTCTAGATTGTTCAATTTGGCTGGATTTTAACCAGTATTTTGCTAGGAGTGGTTGGGATTGATTAATGTAAATCTTAATTTACATCTCAGGCCTATATTGTGTAATCTAGGTCTATTTGTAAACCATTAAAATATCTAACAATTTGCTAGGATTCAGATTAAAGAAATAGTTGATTCAACCCATCTCTAACTAAAACTACTTGATTTGTATTATTCAATATTTGTCTAAAATTTTGCTTTTTGTTTCAATAAAATATTCGCACACTTTTATCTCTATTATCTTTTTATGATATATTTTTTGTATTATATTTAATTATGTCAAAGCTTTTACAACTATTACCGTAGTATAAAAACAACATATTTTTAATCTATAATTAATCTAAGGCATCACTTTTAAAATTTCCCATCCCAATACTTTGACTCATTTCTTGTCTTGATTAAGAATTTCATTCCCATCCATTCCTAGTGATATTAGCTAATCAGATCCAGAAACTGTCGTTCACAGTTTGTCGACTTGTGTTTACAAACTGACACACCACACAAGAGACGAGCTGCTGAGGCCAGTATCTGGCAAAATCACATTCTCTTCCCTTCACAGCACGAGAAACATCATACACAATTTATGTTTCGACAACACTATCCTCTGACAAGACAGCATACCTGTCTGCTCACTGTCATCCCTTCCATATATACATTCCTTAATGACAATTAGAAGATGCCTGAAAATTAGTCACACATCACTAAAAAAATATTTTCTCCAAGTAAGACTTAGATATAATGCCACAATAAAAAACATACAAATATGTGCTGGTATGTAATATCTTTGAATATATGTAGAAAAAAGTGAAATATGTAAAAATATATGAAATGAAAAATGAAAATACTGTCCCAAACAACCTCTTAAATTTTAATTATTCTATCTAGCAAGGGTAAAATATGTAATTATATAAAAATCCGGGCTCTAATTATGACCCGATGCCTATTAAAGTACACATGGTACAAACACAATATGCTTGATATTAATTTATCTTTTTAACTTGCATAGTTAATACAATATTAAATAGTGATATGGAAGTACTAGAATTTTGGACAAATCCTTTAAAAGAATATCAGATTCAAACGCCAAAGTTTTATAGATCACAAATTTGAGATTGTTGTATAAAAGTCTGGATATTGTTTAGGAAATGTGCTGTTGGCATTTTTTTTTTTTTTTTTTCATTTTACAAATATACTTAATTTTTATCATTTGGTTTTTATTTGTATAGTTGTTAGTTTTTAAAGCATACATTTATCAAACTAAACTCAAGCTTTGTTATACTAAATAAGCACTCGGCAGCTTTCTGAGAAGCTTGTTTCAGGTTGAGTGGTTGGAAAAACTGTTAAAACACTTAATATTATATACTTATTTGCTATAGTAACTTTTTTTATGAATGATTCTGTGTTTTGGTTTATGTATCGATACACCTCTAAACTAAATATAATTGATATTAGGTGAAAAGAGAATTTAATCTAATATTATTTTATTTTAACACTTAATTATAACAAACATAATACATATACAGTTATTAAAAACAATAGCTATTTATTTCAAAAGAAAAACTTGATCAAGCCAAGTTGTTTTTATCAACTCATTACCAATGAGTGGAGACAATAGTTTTTTTTATTTCCTCTATATTTACAAACAAACTTCGTAAAAACCTAATATTGTAAACAGGAGAAGGTAAGGGAAAGCATGATTTAAGTACATACAAGATTAAAAATCTGTGTTTCATTTAAAGTAACAAGAAAATTATTGGCAACTCAATAATCAAATGCGGGAGACATCTAAAAGCGGTCAAAATAATTGGCTTACATAGTGTGGACCCCAAAGATTCAGCGACTAATTGAATAGAGGAATTAAGTAGAAGCTTGCTTCAAAATAAACTTTTTAATATTATTTCAATAGGTTATAATTAAAGTAAAATATCTTAAAACACAATTCAAATAAGTTCTTAAAATAAAAAAAATGGAATTATATTTTATAAATCCTTTATGTTTGCAGAGGTTATTTACATACCTGCTATGAAAATTACCATCTTAGAGAAGAGAAATGAAATAGGGTCTTTTGGCTTTGTGCGCTAATATTCTTCCACTGAGCTGTCCCAATTTGATTACTTTGTCAAGGTTGCCAGTTTTAACTAAATTTAATTTAATTGTAATTGGCTTGAGTGAATCAAAGATAATTAATCATTGCTTACTTAATCAAATTTATTCTAAATGGAATATTCTGCTTTGGTAAATTCTCTAAGTAAATCCAAATAGTAATTTATTATGTGTGTGCAAAGTATACTTTTTTAATTCAAGGCAAATTTAATAATATTAACTATTCCTAAAGCCTTATTGAAGTTTGAATATTTAAAAGAATGTTTAACATTGGATTAAATATAAAATATTTAGTCTTAAGCTGATAAATTAGGCTATCACAGCATTTAATTTAACTATGTAAGATTTGTCATGTGAAAAATTTAAAATGCATTTAACAAAACAAAATGAAAAATTTATATTAAAGTATATTTTAACTTTATTTTTTATTTATCAAGCTTTGTAATAATTTTTGAATTGTTTTTTTTTTCTTTCCCATTGGGGTAAAAGCCAACGAATATGTGAAAGTTTCATACACTCCTAAAATTCTTTTAGTGCAAATGTTTTGAATAAAGTAATTTATAGTGAAAATGTTCAAATCAAATCTGAAACAAACATTTTAATCCATAAAATACACATTTAAACAATGAATAAATAGTTAATATGATAAAATTCACATGTGTTTATGGTCAATTTAAATAATGTGAGTTGGTCTGTTAAAATAAAATTCACGTGACACATGATTTACCTAAAATGTCCTGGTTACATAATTTTAAATTTAAAAAAGAAAAAGATTCATGATAGTTTGACCAACAAATTGAATTTTCCAAAAGATTATTTTTTGATTCAAAATTAAACCATTCTTAAAGTAATATGATTTGCTGTCTTAGATTTTAATATCAGGACTGTGCATAAAAAAATATGAATATACAAGTTTATCATTTTAATTCTTAACCTATTTGTTTGACAGTCCCTGACACTCAAACTTTCTTTCTGATCTGATGAAGCAATACATTCACAATGAGATTCAAGTATCAATTTTAAATGTCTGTATGACAAATAGTTGGGTTTTTTTTGCTGGATAGAATATATATTTTTTTATCAAAAATAGATTAGGTAATACAAGATTGTCAGTATTTTACTAAAAGATCCTTGCCATGAGTGAATTAAAAGAATTCAATTGAAATTAAGGTAAGTGGTTTAAAATGGTTAAACATAATTTCAATGTATTATTTATAACAAGACAAGGACTTCAGTTGGATGCTTTGAGTTTTCAGTTTCACAATAAAATACATTTTATTCTTTATAATATGATTTAAATTTTGTGAGAATTTGTTTTAAAGATATATGTTCATGTACTAACAGCACAAGTGAACTTGACATATTCAAAGCTTGACAATCTGATGTAGATTTTTTTTAAGCTTAAAATTTGGGATGGAATTAAAACCACCATTACCATAAATGATAGTAAAATTAATTATTTCTTAATGGCTTTGAAATAATGTACCTTACCATAAATGCTTATTAACATAACTAAACCAAGTAAATTTTTGAACCAACTTGATTCATATTAAAGTTTAAGTGGTTAAACATAGTATTAACACAGTAAAAACTTGAAATAATTTCCTACATTATAAAAGATATTAAAGATCTTAGGCTCTTACATCCTGTGTAGTTGTGGTATGATATGATTGTAAAACATGTCATCCAAACATTAGAGAGTTTACTTTAATTATACTTAGAATATATTAGGCAATAATTCATTTTATTAGAATAGTACCAAGAAAGGTTTCAAACATAATAGGTTCAGACAAAAGTAAGTAGGGGTAAAATTAAATGCCATGGTAAACACACTACTTAAAAAAAATTAAAGCTGAAAGCTATGTTTAGATATAGGTCAATTCCATAACTTTTTAAATTGTGAATCCAAATCTTAATTTTACCTACAAGTTCAGAATATTAAAAATGTGGTTAGCATGAGAAATTAACTTTCTTACATTGGTAGATTTTTCCCCCTTTTAAATTCTGATTTTATCCACAGTCTTAGAGCGCTTGAATATTCGTTATTTGAATTATCAAAGGGCCCATCCTACATGTACAGACAGATTCAAACAAGATTTTAAATAATCAGTGTATATAGATAGGTAGAGGCCTTCTAATCCTGGGGTGGGGGTGGGGAAACATTTCGAAAGATTGAAATTATTAATCCAAACTTTGAGATATTTATAAATTAAAGTGACTTAAGCACATAACAATATATATAACTATAAAAGAAGGCAAAAGTAGAATCAAACCACACTCATTAACAAACATTTAAATATTTTGATGCAAAATCAAGTCGAAATAAAATTTTGGGTTTTAATTATTATTTATTTATATTAAAATGCTGCTTACTAATGTAATAGAGTAAAACACTTATTTATCATGTTTTCTAAGGTTCTAGATAGAATGAAAATTTGGATTCAAACAATTTTTATTAAAAATAGAAGAAAAACTGATACCACTAGAGAAATGTTGACCTGATACAATCAGTGGACTCGTCTCTAAATTATAAAACTGAACAAACTTTATAATTTAGGACGACTTAACAAATAAAATAATTAGGTGGGAGAATATAATTTCTCCAATTTTCTTTGTCTTTAAATTTGAGACTATGAGACAAAACCTAATCATGTAAAAAGTTCTACAACTATAACAAGACAGAATTGCACTTAAAATTGACTTCATTTTACACATGATCAAATAGTAATACATAAAATTAGACAATAAATTTTTACGTAAAATAGATAAAATTTACTAGGAACCATTATGAAGTATCTCAATTTTCAAACTAGATTTTAAACAAGTTTCATTAAATCGTAACATACGATAAATGTTTTAAAGGCATATAGACAGTACTTACTCGCAAACAAGAGCTTTTCCTCCAAAAAACCTTTAAAATAATGTACTATGCCTTCTTATATTGGCCTGCATAGAAATGTGGTGCTAAGACAATGTTTATGAGGTGAGTATAACATTCTAGCAATAATATTTTACCATTCACTCTTTGGAAGATCATGACACTTCAAAAACTAAGTCACTCTACTCCCTAACTGACTGTAATAAAGCCAATACTATTTTCTTCTACAACAAAATTCTATTTTTCAGATTTTCATAAAAGGGAATGTCATACTTCCGAACTTATATTGACACACATAGAAATGAGATTTTAATTTTCAAAAGGGAAACCTGTGAAGTGATTTGATTGATGTTCCCGAATGATTCTGGGTAGTGGAGAAATGTATGGCATGGTCAGGCAGCCCAATTTATCTAGGATAATAAGACCTGTGTTTAAACCAGTGTGTTTATTTTCAGTTCACTTTACTTCTATACAAAAGCCTTTAATAAAGCTTATAGTTTAATTAATGTTTGGAATTTACAAACACTCTTTTGTTTTTAGAAGGTTTTTTTTTGTTGCTAAAGTTCCTGTTCTTGTGATAGAAAAAAATATTTTCCCCCCTGCTGTAGACTCCCCCTTTATGTGATGGTTTTGTTGTTGAAGGGGAAGGCAAAGTAAAATTAAACTACCTGCAGTCTATAGAGGGAGATGGATAAAATTGATGGTGAAATAATATTTTTTTCTCCAGAGTTAGCAGCAGTTTTTATATAGTTTTTTTAGTATGGGCTGTTGAGAACAGAAATTTTTAAATGATTTAGTTTCTTTTATACAATCATGGAGTAAATACACATTCTTATCTTTTCATGTAGGCACTACAAACCCATTTTTTGGAGGGGGG
>CABFVZ010001954.1:0-73150 GCA_902151445.1 Timema monikensis | reverse complement strand
CCAACCATACCATACCATCAAGTCATCAGTAAACATCATGGCTTTCATTCTTTCCTCTCCAAGTTTTCCTGCCACTATGTTCATATGACCATTTCCACATTACAAATAGTAATTGAAAAAGAGAATTCCCCTGCTTCACTCCATTTTATTATGTGGAACCACTTCGTCCTTCCACTTTCCATCTTAACATAGCTCCTATTATCCTCATACTCTTATTACAATTACTCTTTCCCCTTTGACCTCTTCTGTGGCTTTCAAAACTTATTTCTATCAATGGTAACATATCCATATCTCCATATCCATAAATACTAGTCAGTTCGTCCCCATCTAGTGCTTTTCCTTGTTTCATTCTCTTTAATGCATCATTCACCTCTTTCCACATGGGACTGCTTTCGTCCTCTCCACTTCTGCTATTTCTTCCTGATCTTCTGTTGCACTCTCATCCCTTTTCTCGTTTGGGTTGAACATTTTCTCAAAATATCTCAGGAGAAGTAGTAAAGGAACTATGGCTGTCTTCAATGTTCTCTTCATCTCCCATTCTAACTTCTGGTCTTTTCTTTCCCCTCTTGTTTCTTACTTGGCTATATATCACCATCTTACTTCCTCCCATGTCTTGATCCAGCATTTTTGTATTCAATCCTTCTTGGCTTCCTGTATGACTCACTTTGCTCTTTTCTTCTTCTCCCTATATTCTTCAGTTTTCCTCATTCCTATTCTTAAAACTCCTTCTGAAAGCTTGATTCTTCTTTTCTGCCGCTTCCTTCACCCTTTCGCTCCACCAGGGTGTCTCCTTCCAGTGTTTATTACTTGTCCTCCCACATACCTCCACTGCCACTCCCACCAGATTGTTATTAAAACTTTCCCATTCAAACTCTACACTTTGCATCTCATCCTTGGGTATTAAGCTTTTTGTCTTTCTTAGGTACAGTTCTTTCCTCAATTCTTTAGGTCTCCATACCCTTATTCTTCTTTCTTGTCTTGCTACCATACTCCTATATTCCCATCTCTTTATGCCCACCACCAACATGTGGTCACTATCTAAGGACACACTTGATATTACCTTGATGTTTACAATCTGCCTTTTCATTTCTTCATCATTTATAAAGAAGTCTTTCACTGACTTTTAATACCCATCTTGTGATCTTGTGACTGTTTCCTTCTTATACCAGCTGTTTGTCACTTTCATTTTATTTCTTGCACACAACACCAAAAACCTTCTACCCTGCTCGTTTTTCTCGACTCATCCTTCCTTCTCTAACACCTCTTCAAACAATACTCTATATTTTCATACTCTTGCAATCAGATCCCCCATTTCTACCCGACAAGTGTTTCCCATTTGCTTTTCTAGATCTTCCTCACATTTGTCTATTTCTTCTGCTGGGTACCCCACTTGTGGGGCATATACTTATATTACAACCTTTAAACAAAATGTTTTTTTTTTCTAAATAATATATACAATCTAATATGAAATTTAAGGAACTTACAACTCTTTTTGGTTTTATTAAATAGGATGGGATGAGGAGAGGGAAATATTGACAAAGCAAGGGTACATGCAATACACAAGGAAAAGACTAACCATGCAAGCTTGGTTGTAGTAAGAAAAAGACGGAGGACTCCAGAGCTTGAACTGGTTCAAAGGGGCATCAGAGTCGCAACGAAGAGCCTGCAACATCATGCAAAATCATGCAACATCATGCAATTAAAACTAAAGCTAAGTCTTGTAAATCCCATGAAAGATTCAAGACCCAATAACTTTTCAAATTATAGATAATACATATTGTTAACACAAGTGTGCATTCAATTAGTAGCGTGTAGTAATTCCAAGAGAGGTCTAGGGAAAGCTTAGCAGCCAGGCTCCAGGCCGTTAATTTATCAGTCAAATAAATATAGAGCAAAATTATAAAATTAACGTTTACATTTAGGAATATTTTGCTCTGCTAAAGTTACACTCAATTTCAACAAAAATCATGAATGCCCTAAGAAATCCTATACTTTTGATTTTAAAACAATTCAACTCAATGGAAATGTATTCGATAGTAAGAACTACCTTCTTCCAATTATGTAGAGCAAAAGATCTCAAAAAGTGAATAGAGGAGGGTGTCAGCAATAATAACATAAATAAGCCTTATGATAATAGTGATTAAGACAATCAAACGAATGTAAGAAAAGAAAAATTGACTAGGATATGGGGGAAATAAAATAATTGGGAGGCGAGTGAAATAAGTAAAATAAAGTGATAAAGAAGAGAAAGTGAGATAAATAAATGCTGAAGGGAAGCAATAGGAGAGAGGGGTGATAGTGCAGGTAGGTTGAAGGGAAACGGGAGGAGAAAAAAATGATAGATTAGCATTACATAAAAATGCTATTTAGGCTATTGAAATAGCAAATATATTAAAGAAGTTATATCAACTAAACTAAACTTGTGCATAAAGTATTTTAACGTGAATTTAAATGGTAATTCCGGTGTAAAACATAGCCAGGTTAAATGGTAAATCAAGGGGGTTAAAATTATGTGCAATAAATAATTAAAAGTGGACTTAACTTTATTTAAAATATATTGAAAATATTTATAAATAACAAAATGTTAGGTAAAAAAGAAAGGTTCAATTTCACTGCACCCTTAGTTTAGCTATTAAATGAATATTGTTAGCTATAAGATCAGTTTCGCTTTAAGTGATCAGGGCAGCAACCGATGATTGGAGGAACGTTTGAAGCTCAACTCTCAATATGGCTGCCACTCAGACTCAGCCTAATATTCTGTCATCACATCTCACAGCACAACTATAATTCTAAATATATAAGAGAGAGATTAGACATGAAAATCTATGGCAAAAAGTTGGAGGCACAAAGTGGTGAAGTGAGGGTATAAGAAAGAAAGTACAATATTATTTATCTTTTTTATTGGAAAAATGCTTTGCTACTGCCGTGTAAAGACATTTATTTACGTCTCGCTCTTCACATGTTTCATGATGTTAAAGGGTAGAAAACAATAATGTGCAAATAAATGTTTTTCTGAAGGGACAATAATGGACTTTAGTTGTTAACCCTTACCTAAAGTGAATTTCAAATAGTTATTTCCCGATAAATTGTTCACCCAAAAGCCAAAGTTTCTTCACTTCATGATTCTAAAAGTTTACTCTAAACTTTACCAGTCGTTCTTATCTTCAGAAGTGTGTTCAGTCAACTTTTTCAAATCAATGTCGAGTCAAATATGCTAAATATTGTTATATGTAGGGAGATAAAGAACTATTTTGTAGATTTCGCTAGCTTTAGATGATAAGATGCAAGCAATGATGTTTGTGTATTACTGATATTGGGGAAAAAGGAAAATTAAGTCCAGGAAGAGCCAAAGAAATGGAATGGAATTATAAAGTGAATAAGGGTTGGATGAAATTTAACTACAAGAGTAAGTAAGAAGATAAAGCATAGACACACAAAACTGGATGGAATAGATGGTAGGAGCAGATAATATCAGGTGTGTGAGAAGTGACTAAAGTAAGGAAGGATGTTGGAAGGACAAAGGAAGGTGGAAGTATTTTACTAAATTCACCTGATCACAGGTTGGAAATGGTTTATAATGATGATAATGAGATAATTATACATTTTAGACACCAAATATTATTTACGAAATGTCTTGCTGTAAAATATCAAACAGATTCTGTGATTTTTTTAAAAATTTAGCACCACGTCTTACTACTCGTTCGGGTTATACACTTAAGTAATAATTACGCAAAAAGATTAGGAATTGGGAAGGTTGAATTTTAGAGGAAGTGGACCCACATTTGCGCGGAGGGAGAGTGGAAAACCATTTAGGAAAAGCCACCCCCAGTTAACCCAACTGAGATTCGAACCTCGATCTACCCGTCCTTGGCAGTCGAGCTCAACACAACTAGCATGTTAGCTAACTACGCCGGCGAGGCAGGTTACTATAATTTTTGATAAGTAAGCTGTAACTAAAACATGCAATTCAATTTCTATAGAATTTTGAAATCTAAACACTAATTATAATCAAACACCAACCACACCATCATCTGCAGTTTAGTATATTGCAAGCATGACACATTAAGCCGTGCGGCCATAGCAGTAGTTCTTAAAAGATTAGCAAATATCAAACTTAAAATGTTTCTAAAAAAATATATTTTTTCAAATTAAGCTATACCATGCAAGATTAATTCTGCAAGCAGCCAGTAAGTCACAAACAATAGGGTTATATAAAAATTACCAACCTTAGCAGGGGTATCAAGTTCGGGTTCTCCAATTGTTTGGAAATGTGAAGATCCATTTGCTAAATTTCTTATTAATAATTCAGCAGAGTTTTTATGTGTTTGCCGATTTGAATCTGAAGTGACATCTATAAAATACAAAAAACAATTAAGGATGGACCCTTGAATGCTTCAAAGCCCTTAGGATATTCGAGAATAAAAAAAAAATCATATTCAAGACTCAAATCCTTAAAAGAGTAATTTTTTTTCTTTCAATTTTTCAAAACAAATTATTTTTAAAGCTTTAATAGTGCTTAGTGGTGGTTTGGAACCAATTATAATAAATAGGATGAGCTTAACATCCAGGATCCAAAACAATAATTTAACACTTAACTGATTGTATGAATGTTAACATTTGTATTTTCTATTATTCTATCATATATTTCCTCTTATAATCATAATTTTTTCAAAGGTTCAGATTTGGGATTCAAAGGTTGTTTCTTTGGTGATTCAGATTTGTAAAGTAGTGGATTCAACCAAATTTAAAAAAAAACATAATAAATCAAATTTGAAATCATTAAAAGACTTTTAAATACAGGTTGTTTGACATTTTAAAATTAAAAATGACCTTTAGTACAGAACAAACCAGGATAGTCAAATGGTCAGAGTAATAAACAACAACCTAATAGGATCCAGGGAGAGGTGCATTAATAACAAAACGAGTGCCACCAACTGTGTAAATTGATCAAGTAACATTTTTGATTACAAGTAATAATAAATTAACAGTTATTTATTTTGTGTTAGTTTAATTCAGTCCCAAACAATAAATAGCTCTAAAGAAAAACTCAACAAATGAACAGCAATTATTTTAATACTATAGTAGAGACTATTATCTGAAATAATTTGGGCCACAATAAACTTGGATACAGGAAAACTTTGTTAGTAAATACAAATACAAAGTGAGAGGAAACTTTCAAACCCCTTAAATGTTCAACAATATAACCAAATTTAAAATAAAATTGTCTTTCTAACAAAATTTTAATTGGTATTTATTTTAAGTGCTCATGTAATGCTTAAAGGTGATCCAGCCCAACATAATTATACAACAATAAGACTTCAGGCCATAAACTTACCGCTCAACTGAATGTATAAATTTTCTGATGAAGGAATTTTATATATATATTAGGTCAACATTTAGTTGCTATTTGATTTATCACACAAACTTGAGAATTAATGCATTAAAGTAAAACCTCTAGTGTATACCATGTTTTCTAATTTTTGGATGAGAGAACAAGCTTTTTAAGCTTGTGCAAATCCAAAGTTTTCAATTTTGAATCTAATTCAAATCACGGCTACATGACAAATCAAATCGGAATCGAATCTCATGTCTAAACTTTTTTTTTTAACAAACCAAATGTGTGTTGATGAGTTAATGTGTTATGTTACCATTATAAGTTTCTAAATCCAATAAAATATTTTAAAATATGTTGGTAAACATTGTATTATTGATTATTCCTAACCTGAGACCTGAAGTAAACAAATATTTCTATTTCCCTACGCGAAGGACCTATATGATTGGTTGAATACTAGTGCAATATTTTAAACAGGCGTGACCATGTATGGTAAGTACCATTGCAAGGTAAGTCACTAAGAATTTTTGTATTTTTTTAATGCTTTTAAATTTCCTGTCTTGTCTTTAACAAAACTTGGGCCACATTCGGCAAATATCATAAATACATGAGAAGCGCGCACACACAGCCGCCACTTTCACTGTCAACTGACCTTTGCTGACATTAACATGTGATAATGACTGTACCACGAGGTTCCTAAACACTGAATCAGGAGTTTGGCAAAGCTTAAAGTATAATTTATAAATCAAATGAAGTGATGATCTTAGTAATAATTTTTTAATGTTATTTTTAAAACATGTTTAATAAAAATTATAGAAGAGACTATTTAGTGAAAGGATACCAGTAAAAGTCCGTTCAGTTGCAAATCAGAGAATAGACTCCCATGTGGCTTTGTTTACATCAGGTCTCAGCTTAAAATGAATCAATAATATACATATTTTATATTTGTTAGAAAAAAAAGTGTAATCAGTGGGACAGATCTAAAAAGGTGACAAATCAAATAAAAATCACACCACCTTTTACTCAGACTAGGAAGTGCAAAGGTTGATTAATATTTACAAATAAGTGGGCTTAGCTATTTTTTTTTTTTAAATACGCTATACTCCCTGTCACAAACAACCAACCGCCCCCCAAGTGATTCCTCTTGAATCAAAGTCAAATTAATTTCTCTATTAATTCTACCATGCAATCAGTTTACTCTAATTATAATAATTTGTTAAGTATTACCTATGAATTCAAATTTCGAGCTTAGCACATTGAGTGCAAATATAGAATATATTAAGAATTGAAATTTCAAATCAAACCCAATTTTAGGATTAAGAATTTCAAAATGAATTTGAATCTTAGTAAGATTTAGATTCATATTCAAAATTTTGAAGGTTACATAATTTAAAGATAGATTATATTTCTAATTCAAGATTTGGATTTATAAAATAGTGGATTAGACCCAACTATGGTCAAAAACCACTCTAAAAAAACTGTCCAAATTCATATTAAAATCTAGCCGCATCACAAAAAGAACCAAACATTTAAGACACCAGTAAATGTGTATCAGATGTGATAATGTGCGCCTCCACAGATGATCTGTGACATGGACAATGGTTTGTGGTTTTGTCAACAGCTAGTAGTTATAGATGTTCTAATGTAATAAAGTTAACCCTGAAAAACTGGAATCCTGTCATCATTTTAGTGAAAAGTAAGAGTGATTCAAGCAAAATACAAATGTTAAAATCATTTTCTAAAAGCTGCAAAATAAGGTATACTAAAATATGACTACCAAAGTTATGGTACAACTACCTTCATTTTAAGATAAGCCAGCCTCTTCGGCAAGCCAGTGCAAACATAACTTTGAAAGTTTTAGTGTTAATAACATCTAGTTAACATAATATTTGTAATTGTATTCAAAAGTGATTATTATAGTTTTAATATTATTAATTTTCTGTATGTTTTCGAAGTTTTGAAGTTAGTATTTCAAATTCTAGCTATACCAGAATCTGCTCTTTGTCAATACATGTTATTGGAATATTTCCAAATTTTTACTAAATATTAAGTTAGCTAGATTCTAATCTATATTCAAAATTTCAAATACATGCATAATATTTGGTGGAATTTTATACAACACTAACTTACTTGGAATTTTAACCTTATTTTTATTGCCAGAGATATTATTCTGACCAATAACTCCAACATTCACAGAATTTTTTCCTCTATTTGAATTATGTCTTATGTTTTCTTCGAATTCAAGTTGTGGCAGTGGAAAAGAAACGGCTGAAAAGTAAATACATTCGCTTAAAAAAATAAATGTCATGGTCAAAATGTAGTTAACGTAGGCTTCAAATCTAAGACAAAACCAATAATAGTATAGTTTTTAAAATTCACCCTTCTCACCTTTTAACACTTTCCTTAGGTTTGATACTTACCATTTATGATGGGATATAAAGATAGTATATAATGATAAAATATAAGATATAAGATTAAGCATTGAAAAGAGGATAATAAGGCAAGGTTTTTACATTTCCACCCTCTTTTTCATGCACTCAAGGGAGCCTGTGAACCCTAAAGACTGCATCCACAGGTGGTGGATAGGGGAATGCTTCCCAGATATGGGTGGCAGGAGGGAAATAAAATATTTCCCGTGGATGACAAGAAAGATGAATCTTATCATCAATTCATCTAGGGGAAGGTAATACCCAAATTAAAAACCCCGGTCCTCCAGATTAGGGGTTCGTGATGGGCTACCACTCGATTATGGGGAAGGGGGGGAAAGCTTGAGCAAGATCTTGGACACTAATACCTCAAAATTTTCGTAAGTAAACCCAGAATATCATTGCTAACAAAAGACACAAAGGAATACAAAGTCACATTTGTGAACTGTCCTGTGCCCACAGAAGACACCGTGCCACAAGCAAAGGATGCATTTTACCCAGAACTGGACGTTGTTGCGGATGCCATACCAAATAGAAACTGCAAGGTCCTAGTTGACGATATGAATGCCAAAGTTAGGAGGGAAACGATATTCCAAACAATCAGTAGATATAGCCTACATGAAATGAGTAATGACAATGGAGTCAAGATCACCAGCTTCATGAAGCACCAACTTCCAGGGAAAGGACATATACAAAGGCACTTGGGTATCACCGCATGAGAAGACGAACAAGAACCAAGAGCTGGACAACAGATGTGAAACAACAAAGAGCGCAGAGTGTGGAAGCAACCACCTTATAGTCAAAAGTTCGGTTACAAGTGCAATCGAGAGCCAGAGTCTAGGACAATCAAGAAAATACTGGTATCGTGTCAAAAATCTTAAAGATGCCGACAGAAAGGATGAATTCTAATTAAAACTCAGAAATCACTTTGAAGCATATAAGAAACAGGATGCTGAAAGGGAGAATCTAGAAGAGAACTGGGTTGATGCGATAACAGGTGCGGCAAATTAAGTTATCATGGAACGGATTCTGGGCAAGGTCTTGTTTGAGGATGGGTTTGTGGAGATGTTTATAGAGTATAGAAGCCAAATAGAAATGGCTGAGGAATAGATATTGCACAGGAAGAGCTGCAGTTTGAAGAAGTACGCTGTACAACTCAAGCAGCCACAGGAGACAAGAGGAAGTATGTCAAGGTAATTATTGAGGAGGCTAAAAGAGTTTTGGAGAAACACAAAGGAAATATACCGAAAGGTTAACTTCTTCAAAAGTCGACACAAGTTTATCAAGAAAAACGAATGTATCAATAATGAGAGATAGAAAGAGTATTTCAACAAGCTCCTCAATTAGGGAGTATGCAATAAGCTATTTGATTTCCAACTCCAAGGGATTGCAGACCCCGAGACTACCCAGAACCCCAATCTGGATGTGATAAAGACAAAAGTGATGAAGCTGAAGACAAACAAAAGCCCTGGCAAGGATGGGGTCCAGGCTGAAATTATCCAAGAGAGAATATTCACCTAATTGAAAGGGTCTGAGCCATGGAGGAGATTCCAGAAGAATGTAAGACAGCAATGGTCTGTCCGATACACAAGAAGGGCGACAAAATGAACTTCAACAACTATTGCAGAGTCTCTCTCCTTAACATCTTCTACAAAATCCAATCAAACTGTCTTTTCGAGAGAATCCAACCCATGGCGGAAGTATTGATCAGTGAATACCAGGATGGATTTTGGAAGGGTCAGTCCACAGTGGATTACATCTACGTACTAGGAGGATTGTGAAAATCTGCATGTGTTTTACATGGTCTTCAAGAAGGCATATAACTGCATTCACCAGGAGACTGATTAAATGCCTGATAAAGAGTTTGCAGTGTTCAAAAAGCTTGTAAACCTGGTGAAAAGTTTGCACGAGAGACGAAGAGCAAGGTGGAAATCGAGAACCGATACACTTAGATCTTTGACAATATTGTGAGGCTGAAGCAAGGACATAGTGTCATATACCTAGGGGGTCAGTCAGATAATTGCTATAACCCCTTAGAGCAATAATCATACCACCAGGTAGATAAAGATATTTGAAATGTAATTAATGTTCAAGGTGTTTAATATTTTAATGTTACATTTATTGTAATAGTGACGTAATACAAAAGAGGTGTAACAAAATAAGTTCGACTATAATTAGAGTAAATCTTAAGTCATACACACTATAGATCATTTAGGAAATGCGTCTTATAATAACATTTCCACGTATTTCCTTATTCAAAGACAATATTGTGAGTGCTGGAGTCCATCGTGAGTAAACAGTGGAAATCACCCCAGTCACATGCTCTTCTAGAAACTGTTGGTTGCACCATTTGTACTGCGTAGCTAGAACCTTCCACTGATAAACAGGGAGGGTATATAAACCCCGGCTACCTAAAATCGGGGCTGCTCTTTTGTGTCAATTGTCGTACTGTATGTACGTATAAGTATTGTCTGGATTACTCTTCGCGTGAATCACAAGCTTGTATTATACTTTTGTTATTAATTAATAAAAGTGTAAGAACATTAATCTTCACAGACTACAACATCTGTCTATTTCTTCAAGACCTGAGGCTCCTACCAAGGATTTAGTCTCGAAACGAACCTATTAGTTCCCTTCCTCGAGTTCCCATACCTGAGGGATACGACAATAGTCTGTCTCCAGTATTATTCAAAGTAGAGCTGGAGAAGAATGTATCAGAAGAGTTCCAAAAGGATTTCACCGGGATCCAGGTTGGAAATGAGAACATTACACACCCGGCCTACACCAATGAAATTGCTCCGTTGACCAGATTCAAGGAGGTGATGAGTGAGGTTCTAGAGGCAACTGCAAGCAAAATAAGGCTTCTTGTGAACAAAGCAAAGAAAAAATACCTCCAGATGAGTCAGGGACATGCCAGTGGAGGAAGGTGATCTCAACAATTTAATCAAGATTCGAAGATACCAATAGTTATTTGATTTCAAATACCCGGGGATGATTTTCACAGAGGATGTGTTGTGCAAGAAAGAGATCAAGGCAAGAATCCAAGCCAGAAACTGCAGTTAGAACAATTTCAGTCAATTGCTCAAGTCACACAGCATGTAGAGACATTTCAAACTTCAACTGTACAAGACGCTGATCCAAACCGTTGTGTTGTACGGTAGCGAGGCATGGAGTGCCCGGAATCAAGACTACAACAATATTCTCATTTTTGAAAGGAAAGATCTATGGAAGATCTTCGGTCCGATACAAGACGCGGCCATGAGTGTGTGGCAGATCTGGTATGATCAAGAGCTGGAAGAAATGTACAACAGCCTGAACATCATGGTCGTATTAAGAAGCTAATACTTCGTGTGGACAGGGCATGTCATGCAGATGAATGCCCATCAGTGGCCCGTAAAGATATCAGATTTTGTTCCCGGTGGGAGGAGACCCGACGGAAGGTCCAATAAAAGGTGGAGCAAAGGGCTCCACGAGGACGTGATGCATATTGCTATAAGGGTTGATAGGAAGCAAAGAGCAAAAGACAGGACCAAGTGGAAGAGAAGACTTGTAGCAGTACACTGTCTCCTGGGTCTGATCGCATAAAAGTAAATTAAGTATCCTATTTTCTTGTTTATTTTAGTAGTCATTTGGCACCATTTTTCCTTAGTTTGTATAAGATATAAAAGTTATTGAAAATCAGATTATTAAATAGTTTGTTATTAAGTGGGACACCTAACTCAATGTTTAGTTGTTTCAAATGTCCAGAAATCTTGCTTTATTTAAGTTTTTTTTAAATATAGTTCACACCAAAATGGAAATCAAAGGTATCAACATTTCACTATAAGATTAAAAGCCATACTCTAAGTTTAATAATAAAACAATTCATGTTAAGATGAAATTCGTTAATTTTTAAGAAAATTTTACATGAAATGTCATATTTCTGTTAGCAAAGCAAGTCGTTAGAAATATATACACCCAGTCTTTCTCAGACATACTAAGTAAAAACAAGATCACAAAAAATATATTAAGATAAGTGAGGATTGGTTTTGTTACTGTGATGGTTCTGATCTGCCATTTCCATAAGAAATACAGCAATTTGAGGATATTTACCTTCAAACGGTGTCACCCATAAAAAATAATTTCACTTTAGTTTTAAAAAAAGAGTAGAAAAGTGATAGGTATCTTACCAGCCAGATCCTTATTGAGTACAAGCATCCTCTGGTCCCTAATACCTCCGCGAAGCAACACCGTCTCTGGTATGGCCCGCAGTAAAGCCTCTAGGCTGGGGTACCCCAGCAGGGCTGGTTGACAAGGGACGGCAAAAAGGCGCAGGTACATGAAGTCAAAGGACACAAGGGGTATAGTGCCCTTACACTCATACAGCAAGCGATATACATTGCAGGCAAATTTCTGTAAGGGTTTGAGTTCAAATGTCATCACCAAACCAGAATTGTCAACCTAAAACAAACAGTGTAAACAAAGAACATACATTACAATCTTAATAGAATCATATATATAATGACATCCTATAAAACAACATCTATAAAAAACATTATATCCTTAAAATACTTTCTAGATAAAATGAGAGGTGGATGATTAGGGGATTTATTTGATTAACCATAAAGTAGAGTTGGGTCGAATCCACTGTTTTTTGAATCCTAAATCTTAGGAAATATAAATATAGTAGGAAATACAAATAGTAACTAAATATTAACATTCTTTTCTTTAATCTATTAATTTTAACATTCAGAGATCCGGTTGTGTTAAATTACTGGAGTGAGGCCTGGTTGTTGAGTTCTTCATATAATTATTATAATTGGTTCTGAACCACCAATAAACAGTATTAGGGCTCTAAACTAAATTTCACTTGAAAAAATGTATATATTTTTATAACAGTTTTAGTCTTGAATCTGAAATTTTCTGGAATCTTCTAATCTCAAATTTTCCTTATAGCAGGCCTCATAGCATATTTTGGGTGTCAAAAAGTAGGAAAAGTAGGACTGCCAATTTGATAAAAAGTAGGACATGTTAAAAACATTATATTCACCTCTTAGTGCCAAAATAAAATGTATTATTATTATTACTATTATTATTAGCACCTCGTCTTACTACCCGTTCGGGTTATATGCACTTACACTAATGTGATATGGTAGAGCGATTGTGAGATGAAATGGGGGACCTATGGTTTAACGTGGAATCCAAACCACGGTGGAGGCCTGGCATTCCACACATTCACAAGTTGTGATTAATACACGTCTTGTCAGAAGTGAAGAAAGGGTTTGGCAATCAGATAAATCTGTGCCGGGATCAAGGATTGAACCCCGGACCACCAGCACAGACGTCTGACACCCTACCTATTGACCACCAGTTCAACAACAAATTATTAAAAACAATGTTTTTATGTTATTGGGCGTGTAGTAAAAATAGGAAAAAGTATTTTATAAAAGAAGAAAGGAGGAATAATCAGCCAGCATCAACCCCTTGCAATCCTCCTTTTATCCCCTCCCCCAATTTAATTTATTCTCTCTTTAGCACAGTATTTATTTTACTTTGTCATTTCATTACCAATCCATATTTGGAAATGATGATAGTGAATCAAAATAGTAATGATAATTATTACAATAATGATGTTAATTTTCATCAAAAGCTGACATAGGTTAAAATAAACTGTCTTCACCATAAAGATAAAATATATTTTTAAAATAATCTGTGAAAAATCATGGGTTATATGAAAAATAAAATAAAATATCACTCATTCAGTTGTTTTTGGGTTTCTTTGATTCATATTGACTTGCACGAAAGTAGTCCAACGTTGTTATCTATTTTTTAAATATGATTGTGTTTGTTTATTTCCTCAAAAGCACAGACACTTTCTTCCAATTTTTTGCCCGGAGCTTCTAGTGTAGTTTTAGCTATTTGCAAACCTTTCCAATCATTGGTTTTCATTGCATTATTAACCCTTTCATTCACTTCTGCCACTAATGACTTATGAGATTGAACTTCTTCTTTAGCTACTAATTCTTGCTTTTTCAACAGGTTCTCTTTTTGCATTTCCTCTTCAGCTCCCTATGATTCCTTTTCCAAAACTTTCCTATATGCTTGATACTCTTCACTTTGTTTTTTTATTTTCTCTTTATATTCTTGCTCTTGTTTCTTTCATTCAACCTCAATTATCTTATCTTCTTCGAATCCAGCCAAGTACAACTTATGGGCCCACATCCTTTCTTGGTGAAATTCTTTGTGAATGATACGTGTTGCACTGATAGTTGTAATGTTTAAGACCATCTTTGGTAGACTGCATGTCTCTGATGGATGCCTCAGAGGAACAGGTCCTGTTGTCAGTAAAATAGTTTGATTGATGTTTGTGAGAATCCTCACTCAACATCAGCATTTCCATGAGGTAACACAAGGATAGCTTTAACAAGCCTTTTAATTTAGCCTATTCTAGTTGGAAATAGTTCATTATAACACTACCTCCAAGAACAATTTTATAACCATTGAATTTCAAAGATACTGTACAAGCGTTCGGGAATACATCAAATTTATTCAAACAGCGTGACACGTTGCGATACAATATTTTGTTTTACTAACTTAACAGTAAAAAGGAAGATCCACAGTTCAACCTCTAATAAGCAAACAATTTCTTTCTTTTGGAGGTCAAAAAGGGGAGCAGGCAAAGTGACGGACAACAAAGTGGTCGACACGAGAGGACAAAGTGGTAGACAGCAAACTGCTAGACACGAAGAAACGACATGGACCAAGTGATCGACACGAGCTGGACCATGTGATAGACAAGCTCCCATATAAGAGGACAAAGTGATAGACAGCCAAGCGGTCGACACGAGAGGACCAACTGCTCGACAAACATCGAGATGAATCCAGTTAAGAGTGGCTCAAGTGACAGACAAGTTATTTCAAAACTAACAAAGTGATAAACATGGGCTTAGAAAGTTGGGTATAAGGATGGTCTGGATCCTCCTAGAAATTGCTGTCCTCCCGACACCCTAGATTTAACTAGCCCAAAAAGGGTGAGGTCCACTTATATGTGTATAAACTTAAACCATCGTGTTTTTAATTTTAATAATTTACTTGCACATTGCACTCTTTAAAACATATTTTCTAACACTAGTTTAGTTATCATTTCGAATAAATAATAGGTTTTGATACATACAATATGGTATCTGAAAATAAATAATGTTTCTTTGAATGAAACGAGTTATCGGATCTGAGGAAAGGAGACAAACGTTTTGTTATAAATGGTAAAATCATACTTTATGAACTAACAAGATGAAATAAAATCTTATATAAAAGAGCAACTGCCAGAAGCTAAGTTGGTAGATTATGATCAGGGTTCGATTCCGCCAGGTACAGTGAGGGTGATTTTTCTTAAAAGGTTTTCCACTCTGCCACCACGCAAATTCAGGTGCACTATATATAAATTTAATCTTCCTCATTCTCTACACATTAACGTAATTAGTAAATAAGTGTATAACCCAAATAGGTGGTAGGACACAGTGCTACCATAAAAAATTTAATTGCACTAATGGATTAAAGAAGAAATGTTATTATAAGATGTGTACTCTCATTTGCATTTAGGGAGAATGTAAACCATTACTGAAATATCACCCTCCATACACCTGGCCGGATTTGAAGCCTGATATCCCCGTCATTGACAGTCCAGTCTATTTGGAGAATGACGCTTTTAGACCATCAACCATAGAAACTAAGAACATTTTGTTGATGTTGCGTTAACACCAGGTTTATTAATGGGTTAGAATAAGGAGCTAAGTTAAGATGAAATAATCCCGCATTAGTGTAAAAGTTAGATGTAAAAATCACAAGGGTGGTAACCATCAGCCCAATCCACTCGGAATGATTACTCTTATTCAAGCTACTCTAAAACCTTATTAGACCGTGTGACAAACAGCGTTATTTAGGAGGTCAAACAATACCTACACCTAGCATAGTGTTATTTAGGAGGTCAAACTACTTACACCTAGCATAGTGTTATTTAGGAGGTCAAACAATACCTACACCTAGCATAGCTTTATTTAGCAGGTAAAACAATACACCTAGCATAAAGTTATTTAGGAGGAGACAATACTTACACATAGCATACAGTGTTATTTAGGCAAACAATACCTACATATACATTTTAAGCAAAATCTTTAGATCCGTCCGAAAACAATTCAATTCGTGATATTCTTTTATAAGGTTATCATTATTTCGAGTTATTTTCACCTACATTCTTACTTTAGCAAACCCTACAAAAATATGTCAAGTAGTATGAGGTTAAGCTGACGGGTGGGGGTGGGGGTTGGGGGGAATTATTTGAGTGTAAACAAGGACAAGCGTGTATTGAATTAACTTTTCTGTCACTTAGCCCACTCTTAACTGGATGATATCAAAGTTTGTCGAGCAGTTGGTCCTCTCGTGTCGATCACTTGGTTGTCTATCACTAAGTACTCCTATACTTGAACTTGTCTAGCAGTTGGTCAAGTCGTGTCGGCCACTTGACCCACCCAGCCTTCCAAATATTTTTTATAGCTTGTCTAGCAGTTTGTATGGTGCCGTCAAAAAGAAAAGTAGGAAAAGTAGGAAAAGTAGGACAAAAATGAGCCCTGTTATATATTAAAGGGATTTGAAGACCCATCCATACTCTAAAGAGTAAGCTTCTTAACACAAATATTAGGATTTTTATAAATTGTTGGGACACAAGGCCACAGTAATAAGTTAAAAACAGACTTTGCCAATTGCCAAACACAGCCAGTAATTGCCACAAACACCTTTAGAAATAGGGTTCAAAATACAAGAGTTTTGTTGCCACATTCATCACTCATAGATTTTCTTCAAAGGGCAGCCATTACCTCTTTGTTCAATGGCAGCGATGTAAAGTGTGAACTGTGTTGTTCTTGTCATTGTAAAAGCCATAATGCATTTGTTCCTTATATATGTTTCTATCTACCTTTATCGTCCCTTCTTCCAAATATAATGTAAAGTAAGTGATAATGAAGGAAGCCAACCTGAAATAATAGTTAGGTCTAGATAGGAACAAACACACTTCTCTATTTCTTCTTACACTTTCCACTTTCTACTTTCCACTTTCTACTTTCCACTTTTTCAAACTTCCACAGTTGTACATTATTTTGAATTTTTGGAAATATTTTCCATATGAAGAGACATTAATGAAAAAGTAATATTTCTGAAAATTCAAAACAATGTGCTTCTGTGGAAGTTTTGAAGAAATGGTAAGTGTAAAAGTGTTTGAAGAAATGAAGAGAGAAGTGTGTTTTTTTCCAGGCCTAACCTATCATTTAAGGTTGATGTCTTTCACCAACTTATTTTACATTTCCAAGCCATCATGCAATTATTCATTTTATACTTATTTTTATAAAATTTTTAGTGTAAAGTTAATGACCTTGAACACAAGAGGGGTGAAACCATTTTAATTATCTTTTCTATTAGGCCCTATTATTTTATTTTTTGAGTGTTCTAGTATTTAAATTTTTTATGTGTTATTTCTAATTTAAAAAACGATATTTCCATTTATTAACTTTCTTTCTAAAATAATTTATATTTATAAAAATGAGTGGAATTCATATTTTAAGAACATATTGTGTTTTAGTATATTTTTTAAATATGAAATTTTAAAGATTTGATACCTATTTACATTTTAAATAAACAAATATATACTCTTAAAATTTTAAAATTATGAATAGATTCAAACTCGACTCAAACTCAGGAGCTTTTAGAAATACTTGACTCGAATGAAAAAATCCAAGCTTGCAGACGGCTAAATATATATATTTAAAAAAAAAAATTTCAAGTGAAATAGGTTTTTGAGCTTTAAACTGCTTATTGGTGGTTTATTAACAATTATAGGATGAACTTAGTGAGGCCCCAAAACTGTAGGTAATTTAACATTTAAATGAATCTTCTAGTAAATGAATTAAATATAAGAAAGAATTACTAGTAGTGTAGTGTAATGTCAAGCTAAAGGAGAGACCAAAACCTGTGGAGGACCATTATTATGAACATAAGCAAATATACTGTTTGGGAATCGGAATGGAGAGAGGCAACTTGCCATCCCTTTATTTGTCCGAATGGTGTAGATCTTGTATTGAAACAATCATTTACACTTACGAAAAATGTGTAAGCCTAGGAACGTTTCACTGTTAAAGTTCACAAAAATTCACACCACTTGTTAGCATCACTTCAGAGTCTCAACAAACGACTGAATGAACTGGCAGTGCCAACCACACCAGCAACACAGCTAACACTTAGCACTTGGAGGAATCAAAGCTTGCCAAATTATGATTATACAATAGGCCTAGAATGTTACAACCAGGATTAAGAGAGAGTTAAGGAAGGATAGAAAACAGTTTTAACCTCAACAATGTAGAAAAAAAACCCACACAAGCAATTTGTATTTTCTATTACATTATATTTAAATTTCCTCTTATGTTAATTTTTTTTTCAAGATTTGGATTTGAGAGTCAAAGGTAAATTGGATTCGTAAAATTGTGGATTAGCCTCAAATCTATAAGAAGTAGTTAATAATTCTAACGAGTAGAGGTATGTAAACAAGGATATTCAGGTTGCTATAGTATATTACATTAATCAATACATAGGCTACAGTTATTCAGCTAAATCCCAAAAATAAGAAATATACTCTGTAGAATAAATAAAATATAGCTTTGCAACACCTTAATGATATCTGCGAGTTCATCTTCTGCTTTCCTCAGGTCGAATGCCTTCTTGTAAAGGCGCCAGAAGGCCTGTAGAAAGTCGGGAGCAGCCATCTTGAAGTCTGGTCGCCCCATGAGTATACGACGAGTCTGCAGACCTAGCTGATGATCTTGGGATTGGTTAACCAGCGTGATCATAAGGCCTGATTGTGTTGGAACAACCTGCAATGATAGCAAAAGTTTTGACCTGAGTGCTAGTGAGTCATCAAGGTGACTAGAAGTTAAAGATGAGCATTAGATTGGTAAGAAAGTGGGAAATTAATAGATAAACACAATGTGGCTTTCACAATAAAAAAATATGGAGGCTCATCGCTGTTGTCAATGAACAAAGAAATAGTTGTCGCCTCTTGGAGACAATCATTTGCTACCTCGAAATTATTGTACCTAGATTTTGTTTTAAATTATTGCTGTTTTTATAGGTACTAGTGTCTGCAGATTATTAAACAAAAATTTATTCTCAGCCTTTTATTGGAAAAGTTCTATTGTGGGACCTACATATTTAGAGCTTGGAGGTACAAGGAAAAAACTTAAATTATCCAAAAATTTGAATTAAATAAATTTATTAAAAGGAATTGAAAAGAAACATTTAAGTTTGCAACCAGGCTAAACACTTTATTTTAGTTTTTTGGACACCATTTGTTCACAATTTCTTTAAAAAGTAAGATTTTAATTTGTTTTCCTGATTTAAGTATCTCAGTCATAGTGTATGGTTATAAATGATTTATTGACTGGAAAATTGAATAATTTACATTGTTGTGACATTCAAAACAACACCCAAGTTCTTAGATAAGGTCCATGGCTTCTGCTGCACTCAGATAAGCAGTTCCTGGACTACTGACTGGACTACTTCTTCATCACCAGATGCTCCATCCTCAGCCTGGATGTTATTATTGAGAACTTGGGAACGATGTCCACATCAATAACTTCACCACACACACTGCTACATCTTCATCCACGCTGACTAAGTCCACATAGAAGATAGCAGGATCAGGAGTAACTTCCTCCCAGTTGTCAATAGCTTGGGCAGCTCCAGTCACAGTTTCTTTCAAAGAATATCAAGCAAAATTTCTTAAGTAGACAAATCTCCAGCAATAATTTTTTCAACCAACCATCGTCTGTAGAAATGATTTAAGTTCCTAATTATTCCTAGGTCCATAGGTTGAATAACCGATGTCATATTTGGCAGGGGAAAAAAATAACCTTTACAGTTACCAAAGGGGGAACTATTATGAGCAGTGCAATTGTCAATGAATAAAAGGCTTGTCTGATTTTGTTTGCCTAACCGTCCATCGATTTTTAGAAGCCACTTTCCAAACAGATCACCTGTCATCTGTGCTTTTCTATTGACTCGAATTGCACTGGCTCCGATTTTACATTTTTGAAGCAAAGTGGGTTAGCCGATTTTCCAATCATTTACAGCGGCAGCTTTTCAGAATCATCCGTTTGCTTCAACTAACAGTGATGTTCGATCTTTACTAAGCTTTCCCCCACAGCACCGATCACCTTTAAATGCAAGAGTTTCATCAGGAGTACAATTGTAAAATAGTCCCATCTCATTGGCGTTAAAAATGTTTTTTGGTTTTATGTCCTGGATCATTTCTTTCAAGTCTTCCTTCAAATCTTCGGCTGAACGCACGTAGCCGCTCAAGAGGTTCGACCTTGACTGAGTAAAGAAATGTACATGTAAAAAAAGACATATAGGTGGGAGGGGGACGAGTGTGAAGAAGGGTTATGACTACATTCCCAAATTGCCTCCCCCGTTTCCAAAAATAGAACAACACGGCGCCACAACTATAAGTAGGAAAACAATACTGCACAGTACATTACAATTTATGAAAAGTTTGAACTAACCAAAACAAAATTTGAATCATCCACAATTTTCGAACATTGTTTTAGTACAAGATTCACAGGACTGGGTGAAAAATTTGAATTAAAGACAATTTTGAATTATGGAAGTTCGAATTTATACAGGTTCTACTGTATATAATAAGCTTGCACTCGACTTTCTACTCAAAAGTTTAACTTGTCAAATATTATTAACTTTACATACATTTTGAGCTTGTGGTGTTTAATTTGAATTAAAACGTATATTTTTCCTCTTCACATCATGATGAGAACTTTAAAATGGCCCCTCTTCCCGCTCTATTTGTTGATCCAAGACACTAAATTTAAAATCGATTTGCTATTACTATTAACCAAAGAGAAATATTTGTTTGATATACAATTATTATTATACACAAATCATGGTATATATATGATGATGTATGCAAAGACTGATTGTGCAGATAGGCCACTGCCCACACAAAAGGAAAAGATGGAAAATGCACTAGGAAAATTTGGATTTTTGTTTTAGGTTACTATTTTTGCCATATCCTGGGCCTCTAACCTTTAAAATTAGTGTTAATTTGTCAAAATCAGTTAAGCCATTTTCTGGTTATTTTAATTGCCATAAATAAGCTTATCGAATTAGAGTGAAAGAGGTTGAGAATGTGTGTGTGTGTGTGTGAGTGAGAGAGAGAGAGAAAGGGAGTGTGTGTGTGAGAGAGAAAGGGAGTGAAAGAGAGAGAGAGAAGATAGATGGAGTACACAAAACATTACCTTGAAACATTATCCTCTCAAAAATGAATGGTAACATGAAGACAATTTAACTTAATTGCATTGAAATGTTATTTGATGAAATGAACACTAAAACCTATATGTGGATAATAAGATAGATGAGATACACAAATATTACTATGAAATATCTACACACACTCAAAATTATGTGGTATCTATGAAACATAACTTAACCTACTTGTATTGTGATACTATTTGGAAAAATGAACAACAAAATCCATACTTAAAGACATTTTAAGATATTGTTATACATTTTGAAATTATAATACATAAATCTACCTAACATAAAAAATGTTTGCAAAATTGACTACTTAGACTTTTAATTTGCAAATTATAGAAAATATTGGTGATTTAAATGTGAATTAATAATAACATGCCAACAACAATAAATATTCACCTAGTCCAAGAAATTAATTACCTTAATCAAAGAAAAATAGGTGAAAGATGTGCTAGGATCAGCTATTATAATGGTCATTTTGTGATAAAAGTTAAATACACAAAAATAAAGAAGAAAAGGTATCAATGCAAACAAAATTATATATTCCTAACCTACTATCATTGGTTTGTTTAGAATTTATACATTTTTGCCATGATTATTATATTTGTTGCACTGTACAACTTAATATACGAGGGGAGACCCAAAAGAAAAAGGATTTTTGCTCTAAAAATATCAATTTATTGAGTTTTTTACAAAATACTTTCAGTTCAAAGTACTCTCTCCATTAGGTATGATGCACTTGTAGTCTTTTTTTTTCACTGTGAAATCTTCAACTTTGATGTCGTCCAGTGCCCTCTGTGAAATCGTTTTTACAGCCTCCCCATCATCAAAACACTTCTCTTTTCAATTCTTTTTCATTCTCGGGAACATAAAAAAGTTGCACAGGGCTAGATCTGGCAAATACGGAGGGTGGGGAACGATAGCCCACCCCTGAGAGCCCAAATAGTGGTTCAGAGATAAGGCTGTGTGTGCGGAGGCATTGTCATGGTGAAGTAACCAGTTACCTGATTGCCAGAGTTCCGGGCGTTTCCTTCGCACATCATCCCTCAAACGCCTTAAAACATCCAAATAAAAGTGCCAATTAACATTCTGACCAGCGGGGTCAAACTCCAGGTGCACAATTCCACGAACACCGAAAAAAACAATGATCATCGTCTTAAAATTCGACCTCACTTGTCTTGCTTTTTTTTGGTCGGGGGGGATTTGGGGGTCTTACACTGGCTAGACACTTGCTTGGTTTCGGGGTCATATCCTTAACACCAACTCTCATCCCCTGTAATGACGTTGGTCAATAAATTTGAGTCACTTTCAATATGATTTCTCAAGTCCTGGCTCAAATTCAGATGAATGGTTTTTTGATCCTGTGTGAGCAGGTGAGGAATAAAATTAGTGGCAACATGTCTCAATTGCAAATCCTCAGTTAAAATCCGCTAGCATGAGCTCCAACTCATTCCTGTCTTTTCTGAAATTTGGTTGATCGTGAAACGACAATTCTCGTTCATTTTTTGACAGATTTTTTCAATGTTTTCGTTGTTTCAAGGGGAAGGGCGCCCAGAACGAGCATCATCTTCAACACTCAACTCCATGTTTAAAGCACCCAAACCACTCAAAAACTTGTGTGCGGCTTCTTGAAAGCCCATTTAAGCATTTGGTAAGCTTCTGTTGCCGATTTTCCAAGCAGGAAGCAAAATTTCAAACTCTCTCTTTGTTCCTTTAAATCTGCCATAACGATTTCGCAGGCAGCAAACGAGAACAGTTGAGAAAAACAACATTGCAATCAAACAACCTTCAAAGCAGACGCTGCTTGGGCAACTAATTTGGGAATCTCCCTAGTAGACCCACCTAGTGGGAGAACTCTACTACACCTAGGAATGGCCACGCGCTTTCAATTCGGTTTATTTTGGGTTCCCACTCGTATTTGGAAGAAGATACAGGAAAGGTGGAAAGAAAACATAAAAGGGAATGAATGAATGGTTGTTACAATGAAAAGAAGAACACCGTTCTCACTTTACATTGCTGCTATTGGACAAAGAGGTAATAGCTGGCTGCCTCCATGAAAATAAATTGTCAGAACCCAATCCATCGACCTAGGTTTCACTCTATTGGAACTCGGATAGATAGATGATAGAATGAAACAGAGGTATAGGGATTGAGCAATGACGATCCATTTTTTAAAGAGGCAACCATTACCTCTTTGTCCAATGGCAGTAATGTAAAGTGAAAAAAATGTTCCTTTCATTGTAACAGCTATATTGTGTTCATTCCTTTTCATTATGTTTTCTATTAACCATTCCTGTACTTTCTTCTAAGCATATTACAATTACCTCAAAACATGAAAAGAGGTTTTCCTTAAATAGATATACTTTACAGCTTAAGTAAGAGTTGAGTTCAGTTGAGTTGAATTGTTATTTCCAACCAAAGAGAAATATTTTATTTACAGAAAGAGTTATTTTTAGCACCGGAGAAATATTTTATTCAAGAATCTGAATTAACACAATTTATCAACTTCTAGCAAAGTTGTGTAGCATGATCTTTAGTTTAGTGCCGAGATGTTAAGTTAAAACTAATGGATGCATATAGCTCAAATGGGTAATAAGATGCCGCTAATATAAAGTAATATAATAAATAGGTCAAGAATATCCCTCTATTAATTGGTGATAGAAATATAAGATACAGTCAACTCTCGATTCTACGACCCCGGGAATAGCGTCCCTCTCAAAGTAACGACCCTTTATTGGGGAACAGTGAAAAATGTGGGGAAAAAGGTTGAAAAGTTTAAGTCAATCAGCTGTAAAATGTGTTTGTTGCATTTATTTAGGTCGCTGCGTTGCAATTATCGTTGTGAGCGCTGTATTACTAGTAACTGGGGTGGGTCAGATATAAAAAGAGACACCACCTCATCAATGCCAGCCAATAGCACTTGACTCTGTCCACCCCCTCCCACAAGCAAGACAATGTTTCCCTGCGCTCGACTGCCGCTACATCACGCGCCAGGCTTGCTTTTGCCATTGTTATTTCGATTCTTGATTTGGTTACTATTTTGGTTTGATTTTGTGAATAATTTTTGACGACCCATGCTATTGTTTAACATTGTTATTCTGATTTGGTTACTATTTTGGTTGGATTTTGTGAACTATTTTTGATGACCCACGCTATTTGTTGTCTAAAAAATGCAATTTTTCGTATGAAGGTCAGGGGTGGAACAAAATCTGTTTAAATCCCAATAACGACCCCTTCGAAATAACGACCCTTTTCCAGGGAACCGTGAAAGGTCGTAGAATCGATAGTTGACTGTAGTTCCTTTAAAATCTAATTAATAATAGAGACTCAATTTTCCTTCTTCTAATTGTGAATTTGATTCTCCCCCTCCCCCTTAGAACAATTAATTTACTAGTACCTTAGCCCAACACAATTATAGGGCAAACATAACAACCAGACTCCAGAACACGTATTTACCACTTAACTGAATGTAAATATTCTAATAAAAAATGTGATTACTTGGTTAGGATTTATAGTTTATATATAAGCTAAATAATGAATGGGAACAAAATCAGAGATTAAAAGCCAGAAAAAAAATGTAGCAATGTAGGAAAGTTAATAGCTCAGGTTTATCCTATTTTATAGGATTTTAATAAATATTAGAGATTTAAATTCGATATAGGGATCCATCCCATTTCTCAATTTAAATAATCACTTTCTCAGTTACTCTTTAAAAAGTTTAAACTCCTCTTATAGTCAGGGAAGTTTTGTTTTCAGTTAAATATAAGAGTAAAATATTTTTAAAGAGGTTTGTCACAACACAAGAATCTGATGTTTGTACAAACAAATAGCCAAGTCAGATAAGATCAAAGCTTCAATAATTATCATGAATTGGCTCTAAAAAGGGGAATCCTAAGGACTCAACCCTTATGAGCCTTGTCATTCTCGGATTTTCATCACACTTGGTCTTAAAAATCAGATCATCTATCCAAAATATCAAAACCAATATCAAACAACTAAAGGGATTTAGTTTGGCTGATTAGCACTAATATATTATTATTAGCACCGCGTCTTACTACCCGTTCGGGTTATACGCACTTACGCTAATGTGTAATGGTAGGGTGATTGTGAGATGAAATGAAGGACCTACAGTTTAACGTGGAATCCGAACCACGGTGGTGGCCTGGCATTCCACACATTCACAATATGTCTTGTCAGAGGTGTAGGAAGGGTTTGGTAATCAGATAAATCTTTGCTGGGACCAAGGATTGAACCCCGGCCACCAGCACAGAAGTCTGACCCCTTACCCCTAGACCACCAGGTCACCAGCACTAATATAAAAGTAAGCTTAGAAGGGGGGATGATAAGATAATTTATAGAGGGATTTTCATAACTCCAAAATTCTTTATTAGTGAAAATGTTTCTAGTTAGAGCTTAACAAAACCATTCTAATCAAACGCTATTAACATACAGAGTGAACAAGCTTTTGTAAGTTAATTGAATTGTATATTTTGGCCCACAAATTATATAAAATTATTTGTTGTGTTACTAGTATATTAACATTGAATTTATTAAATTTATAAATGTGTAATTTAATTCTTTAGACTGCTATAATACGTAAGAAATATGTATACTTCATTATAAACTATTTTCAGGCTGTGGCCAAGTCCGCTTAGTAATGTAGCATTATCCACAAGCTAACCATCATCAAATCAATAACAATGGACTTACCCTATTGTAACGACACCATCTGCAGCCGACTCAACTACACACCCGACCAGCCCATCGAAACGTACAGACCCGAACAAGACGACTGACCACGAAATACTGAGACCGCGCCTATTCAACTCTCAGAAACAACTTCCCGAACCAAAGATCATCGGCTGGAAAGAAGACACTCTTCGCCAGTGCCAAGTTTCTATTCTACTCCAGTCTAGAAGCGTATTTAATCCCCCCTCCTTGTTTATGTTCTTTGGTAACAATTTAAAGCGGCACTATGACTCGAAGCAATCATCTAAAATGGTTTCAGTTAAAGGGCAACAGAGATCAGATAAAGTGGCTGATTTGAAGAAAAAACTACAACGTCAACAAACGTCATTTAAGAAGCAAAATGTTAGAGTGAATTAAGTGTTAGGGCAAGTTATATTATATCTGAGAGAAGAACTTTGAAATAAAAGAACTTTGAAATAAAAGCCATTTACAGATGGCGAATTTGTAAAGGAGTGCATGGATTCGGCAGCTGAAGTCATCACAAAAACATTTGTTTTCAAAAGTTAGCATGTCAGAAGTAGCTGTGGCCAGAAGGATTGAAGAATTAGTGAGTGATATTGAGAATACACTTAGAACATGCTTCTCAGTTTGTGTCTTTTTCATTGGCCCTTGATGATAATACTGACATTACAGACACTGCCCAGTTGACTATTTTTACCAGGGGAATTCAAAATTACTTTACGATCTACAGTTGAGCAATCTCTCCGGAGAAGTTACTGATGGAGCTCCTGCAATGGTAGGGAACAATGAAGGTGTTGTGGTACTAATACGAAAAAAAATCTAGTACTGCTACGTGTCAAAATGGCAAATTCATACAATATCATTTAATTATACAAAAAAAAAAAAAAAANAAAAAAAAAAACTTTTGAACTAAAAGTGTGTGCTTCAAAGATGTTAAGAAAGATATAACAAAAATAGTGAACTTCATCAGATCCCAATGATTGAATCACAGGACATTTAATACATTTATTAAGGATATGGTGATGTACTTTATTATACAGAGGTTCGCTGGCTCAGAAGAGGTAAGGCACTGATGAGAGTTTTTGACCTGAAAGAAGAAATTCGTAAATTCTCTGCTAGTTAGGGCAAGCCTGTCCATCAATTAAACAACCCTAAATGTATGGTTGATTTTGTATATCTTACTGATATCTCTATGCACCTAAATGACCTGAACATACGACTACAAGGTAAGAACAGTTGAACTTCCCACAGACAAAGTTTGTTTTCATACGTCTTCACTTGGTCAAAGAGCTTTTGTACCAAACTGTTATTACCTTGTTATTACCTTGTTACATCACATTTAAAGCAAGCGACAGCTGGCTGTATTGTTACCGCAAACAGCATAGTAATGTTAACAAAAGTGTTTGGTGAAGTGCTAAGTGCCAATAAAGCTAGTGATTAGCTATTTAGAACACAAATTAACACTAATTAAGGAAGAAGGATTGACTCTTGCACAAATATACAATGCTGACGAGACCAGGCTCTTTTGGCGTTGGCTACCTGAAAACATACGTGCTTACAATCATAAGGGCACTTTACCCAAACAAAAGCTTAGCAAAAAGAAATGTGGTCAAATGCAGATGGAAGCCATCATCTTAAATTAGTTTTAGATGGCAAATAACACTGGACTCTTCTGCTTGAGTTTATGCTGGATGACCTGCTTGTGCATTGTACTAACTCAAAAAAATGCATAGTTCACACAATAAATCACATAAGACTGGATTCAAAAACAGTTTGTTAATCACATCCAACTGAGAAGATGTGTAGCAGTGATAGAAAAATTAAATACCTAGCATTGCCTCCCAAAACCACCTCATTTACTGTGGATTCACACTTTTGTCGAAAAACTAGCGCAGAACAGATGCGTGGTCACATGATAAGCTCTAAGCCAATCACAAGATTTTTGCCTCATCTATACTTCATCCGCTCTGCCTGAAATGTTCAGCACAGGAGAACCAGTCAAATCCCAGAACCAACCATCTCAAATCAGTGTTCATGCACATTTGACAACACATCGCTGCACAGCCAGAGGCAAGAGACAGAATTGTTGGCTGCTGTGGAGATTTGAAATAACCCGTAAAAGTAAAACATGTGTATCGATGTTCCATGACACAGCACAGTGAACGCGTGAATCAAGCTTTATTCAACCAATGTATCAGGTTAATTTGACATGCAAGAAATTGAATAGAAGGAAGTTTCTTGATGAAGTGATGGTGGTACTGGAAGAACCTCAGGACAAATAAAAGAACACACAAGGGCAGAAAACAATGCAGAACAGCCACAACTATAGCAGTAAGTCAGCAATTTTAAACTGAGCCTCTGCTTGGAATGAAGTAAAGACTTCCACACTTGTTAAGTATTGCAATAAACTATTTTTTGGAAGATTTAGAGCATAATTTTGAGAGTTGCGAGGTCAGTGATTATCATCAAACAGTGTTAGAGGACGGTAAAACTCAGACCGCATTCTTGAGTGGTCAGATAGAGTAGATGGAGGGAGACCTTTCCTGCCAGATCCAGACAAAGGAAGAGATAGCTTGTGATGTTCTGTCTTCTACCCCCCAAGACCAGAAGACGAAGAGGAGGAATTACAGCCCTTGCCAAAGTCAAAGCTGTCAAGTGGCCGTGAAGCTCTAGACATACTTAATGGTGTCCTAGATTTGACTTCAGACCCTGAACTATAGCCATTCTATAGATACTTCAAGAATGCACCGAGATAATTGTTAGGAAACATAAAAAATATTCACATAAGAATGACAGTTTCTTCAAACTTACATTTGAAGAGCAAAATATTGTCACAGTGGCACAACAATCACCAATGTGATCCTACAGTAGACCTACCGAATATGGAATAACTCTACTTTTTGTATGTCATAGCTACACCCATTATTGTTTCCAGCCTGTGGCAGTTTTTTATTAAAGTCATTTTTTTCCCACTACCGGCTTGCTAGGCCTGTCGTAGCTCCATATGCCTTATAATATAACTTAAGACCAGGACAGGCACAACATCCAGTCCCCAGCTGTCAATTTATCAATGTGGAAGGGTAAACCCATATTAGCTCAGTAGGTATACATGCTACTGACTGAGCTAAGATGTCAAACTTGTATATTGTAACATTGAGTAAAAAAATTAAAAAGAACCATTTTTCTTGTAAGGGTTCATAGATATATTAATAAATAACTAGGGAAAAATGGCACAAAATGGCACCAAATGGCTATATTAAATTAAAAATACAGGAGGATAGATGGTCAGGACCTACACACTGGAAAATTGTAGGCCTTAAAGTTCACAGTTAAAACATATCAAAACACAAATTATGTAATATTTGGGGACATCAGTCCCCTTCTTAATCAGAATAGAGTTCTATTCGATTCGTCATGGAAAGAACTCATTTCAGGATTCATTTATGACCTGAGGATGGTGCCTATTGAGCGCCGAAACATGTCGGACTTGTGATTATTTCACTCCTGATTTACAAGGAACAAGGGCAATCAAAACTTTCAGAAAAGGATAGATCTCAACTTATATTTAACCCTTTTTGTATTTATAAAATCCCATTTTTGTCAATTGACTTATTTATCTTATTACACTGTATTATAAGTTTCATCTAAAATATCCCATGTTCGTTAACACTTGTCTTAATATATTTATGGTTTATTAAATTGTAACAACATAACTTCCTGAAATTTTAGAATAAGCTGACTTATAAAAACTTTTAAGCAAAGCATAGGCATCAATTCTCAATTAAATGCTATTGATTCTTTTCTAATCATAATTTTATCTTGTTATCAATATTATACACCTTATTTTTATTTTAACTCATGTCTTTAATACATGTATTTTAATATGTTTTGTTGTCTTGTTATATATGTGCTTTCTGACTCATATTTTTAATGTGTTTGTAAAAGGTCAAGTATTACATTTTAACATAATTAAATTTTTTCTCAATACATAATCTATATTCCATTCACAATTAATTGATTCTACTTGATTTTTTTGTTTTAACAACAATTTTGCCAATCAATCCATTTACTCTTTATGATAAGTAAACTTAATTGATATTGTCTTTATAATTTATATCAATAACTTAATTTCTGTCTTATTCATATCTTTCAATTGATTTCTATTTTTATCTATTAGGATTTTCTAAAGAATTGTACATCAAGTTCTTCCACATTTTTACAAAATTTCTTCACACCAAAGCCTAGGTCTACGTCCGAAAAGCTCAATAGATTTTCATTTTTGACATCAATTGCCAAGAGCTGTCCTGAGTTTTTCACATGGCTTCTAACCTTTGCCTTAAGGACACGAGCAGAAATGCTACGTGCCATCGAATAAAGTTCGGCATGTACAAAGGGCAACATTGGATTGTCATTTTGAAATATTTTCCACTTCTCCTGCTACTGTCTGACAAAAAAAGTTTTGCTTCAAGAAGGTTATCTTTTAGGAAGTCTCGTACAACACCGAAATTCTTTGTTTCAGGTGGTTTGGAACACACCAAAACCACATATTTCTTTAAATGTGGAATCATTTTCAAGGTTCTTTCAATTACGTTTGAGTTTTCCACCCATCATATGAAACGCATTTTAAGTGAAAATAGGTCTGATCCACTTGAGAGGATGTAATCAGTATCTTCGAGATGGAAAATCTTTAAACAGATAATACAACGAACGCAGAAAATTATGAACTTGCCATTCACATTTATTATGAGTTGTCTTGTAAGTCCCATGAACTGTATGAAAAGAGCATGTGTAAACATCAATAGGTTTCTTGTCTTCCGGGTTATCTAAATTTGTTCCCATCATTTGCTTGAAATCCTAAGGAATTTTAAATTTACATTAGGTCCATCAACAGCAATTTGAAGAGGCCAGCTGCCTTAGAATGTCCTAAAAATACACAGTTAAGGTATCAGGTCGAAACCACATTTAAACTTGAGTTTCAATAACGGACAATGATGTTCAGTTGTCCTCTTTGGCAATTCTATTGAGACTTTCGTCAAGTGAAACTGCAAAAAATGCAGTCTTCTTTAACTCTGCCGAGAGTTTTTCTTGGAGAAAGGGGTCTAGACCAAAGGTTGTCAAATAGCCAAGTTTGTCTTTTTGTATTTTGAACTTTTGTTCTATAACACTGTCAGGAAACATGATTGAGAAAAGATCCCTGGAAATACATGTCCCTGTCAGAAAGAAATGTGAGTCATAACCTTATTCATGGACCACAGAATTTCTGTTTTCAAGGTATCATTATTTACACAAAATTTACTTAAAGGTCCTCCAAAAGACGAGGAAGATGAAACCAACAACGAAGATGCATACCAAATACACATCATTTTCAGAAGTAGGCCTACTTGTGGAAGGTAATAATTCTTTTGCCGGTTCTGGCTGTTTACATCCAACTTTTTCCGAAGATATAAAGCAGAGCGTTTTTTGCTTACCTTGGAATAGAGCAGAGGTTTGTTCCAAATGCTTCTTACCTTTTCCACAAATTTTCACTCCATTCAACTCGTTGTGGCTTATATAAAATTTCGATTTACAAAATGTACAATTAGCCTTATATTGGTCATCTTATACAGGGCGCAACCCCTTTGAGTATTTATTATCTTCAGCAGTCAGCCAAAACTCTTTGAACAAGCAGATTAGCCTAAACTTAACAGAAAAAATCTTTGAAAAAAAAACCTATGGATTTTTTTCACAACACATGATTAAAAAATAATTTAGACATATTTTTTGTGCCCATAAGAAAACGAAAATCATTTTAAGATTGGTAAATTTCAACTGTTTTGAATGAATGGTCTTTAAAATTAACTGAATTATGCCAAGGATCAAATATTAACAATAATAGTATTATTTTATATTTTATAAAAAATACGCCATATTTCACTGCGAAAACGATTGCTATTTGCTGCCACTGTTAATTTGAAATTATCATAAACATTTTACACCGCCTTCAAATGGCAGTCGGATCACTGAAAGCGTAAAAATGATAATTGCCGCCAACATCTTGATCCAGATCCACAACACAGATGAACGCATGGTTTGTGTAGAAAATGTCCTGGTATTTTCCCGTATCATCTACAAAATCTGAATTCCAATTCATTCACTCGAAAACCATTATTTGTAGACACACACAAGGCATAATGCACTCACACACCTCACGAGACAAGTCGCACGCCACATTAAAATTTAACACAAGATGGCGAGCGTTAACCTTGTCGTTTGAATCAGAGACAAAACAATCATGCAACTTCCAGCTGGCGCGTGCCATCACATGTAGTGGATAGCGCTATCTTTGAAGTATTCACATTGTTACGATGTGCGGGAAATTCAAACTAAAAATATTTTTGTAACTTTTATGACCAAAATATTAAGAATTCGTGACTTTTTCCCCTATTAGTGACTTTATCGTGACCCAGTAAACATCCTGTATTATCTCCACAAGTTGCAGTAACTTTGTAAATTAATGTGTAAAGAAAGCACTTGAAATAGTCCCCTAATAAATGGCTTAGTTCTATGGCCTGCACTCCCTTCCCCCCCCTCACCTCTTATCTAAAGGTATAAAAACTCAATGTTATATACCAAAAAAGGAGCGGGTGTTTCCCCTAGGTTGCTAGTTTTGCTATTACCCTGTGTAGTGATTAATGGTGAAACACTGCATGTTATGAAACATGACTTGGTACAAATAACTACCTTCTGACACGGAACAGTTGACAGTATTTAGTTCTTTAGCTTATGTCATCCTTGCATGCTCTAGATTGACTAAGGCTGCAAGCTACGACATGACACGATAAAGTTGAAGAAAATCCAGTAAAGTAAAAATTAGAGATGGGCCACTCGAATCTTCGAATACACCGAATCCTGACAAGTATTCGAGATTCGAGGATTCGATTGTCGAATCTTTCACCTCATAAAAAAAGAATAATATTTTGATTTTTGAATTCGAAAATTACTAGGTTAGGCCTACTTGAAAAGCACAACTTAATCCGTAATCATTATTTTGTTGGACAAAGGAGATAAACATGAATAATTTTTTTTTTAAATAATAATTGTTAAGTGTAGAAAATTTAACATGCCTAATACCCTACCTTTCCAGTCCCATGGGAAACTTGGACTCAACTGTTTCACCGCATGCTTAGTTCTGAAACTTTCCCCTCACGAATAATCTTGTAGATATTATTAAAGCTCTACAAAAACTGAAAATTCAAAACTAGAATTACAAATAAACTCAATATAAATAAAACAAATTATGTCCCACCAGCTCACCACCGAGCTATCCAAACCTCCTGCCCGCCAGCTCACCACCGAGCTATCCAAACTTCCTGCCCACCAGCTCACCACCGAGCTATCCAAACCTCCTGCCCACCAGCTCACCACCGAGCTATCCAAACCTCCTGCCCACCAGCTCACCGCCGAGCTATCCAAACCTCCTGCCCTCCAGCTCACCGTCCCAACCTCCTGCCCACCAGCTCATCGCTGAATTGTCCCAACCTCCTGCCCACCAGCTCATCGCTGAATTGTCCCAACCTCCTGCCCACCAGCTCATCGCTGAACTGTCCCAACGTCCTGTCCACCAGCACACCGCCAAGCTGTCCCAACTTCCTACCCACCAGCTCACCGCGGTATCCAACACCGGGCTGTCCCAGCCTCCTAACCACCAGCTCACTGGGGTATTTAATGCCAAGCTGTACTCACCCCATACCCACCAACTCTCATTATAAACTACCACAAGTCCCCTCTCGATCCTTCTTGCACAACCTTACTAATGGACTAAAAGCAATATTCTGATTAGAAGAAGCAGGACCGCCTCTATTGAAAACGACCACCATCTTTCAACCTCAAGGCCAACCTACGTTCTTTTCACACTATGGGTACTCCACTGGCATGATTAATTCTCCGACCAGCTCTTCCAGCACACCATAACGATCTTCCCAAGCCATACCACCCACATCACCTGTCTTAAGGTACCCCACTCTTACCTTCTCAATGTAGCGTCTTATCAGATCCACAACGTTAAATTTAAAAAAAAAGACACTTAATTATTTATAATAATACTAGACAATAATATGATGTTCTAAGCCCACCGAGCTCTATTCCACTGTGTACATCCCAAGTTGACTATCTCCTATGCTCCACAACCAGCTAATGCAAACATGTTGTCGAGACTAAATGCATGAGGGAACTAGCCAGGCCAACATCAAGTGTTCGCTAAGGCTGCTGGGAAATGTGATGCATGACATTTCCGGCGCTAAAAGGTTCCACTCTACCAAGAAGGCTGTCTCGAGCCTTCCACTGCGTTCTCGTCACATGTTCCTTTTTCACCATTACCCCCTCTCCTCCCTTGTCTCTCTTAATGTCTGTCTTTTGTGTAACACCTACCTTCCCCCTCTCTGAACAAAAGATATAAAATAAATATTGCCAGGAGATCGGAGGACACTTCACTTGTGGCAGGATATTGATCTTGGGCACGTCTACGGGTTCAAAACAAAAATATAAGATCTAAATTAAGTTTCGGCTTTTGTACATCTAAATTCTTTTTTCGGCCTTAATATGTTAAATATTCAGAGTCCTTTTACAAGAAAAAGTATGTTAAATATTCAGATACCTTTTACAAGGAAACGTATGTTAAATATTCATAGTATTATTTAGTCCTTCTGACTTGTAAAGTAAATAATATTGTAAGGTAAATACCTGAGATGTCTTCCAATGAATCAAAAATATGTATACATCATATTTATAAATAAAACTTACATTCACCATCTATTTAACTTCTGACATGTTGACTTCACATTATTCCTATTTTTTGCAAAGTAGTTTTCTCCTTCCTGGCAATATTTTTTAATTATTTGTCTGGTCCATTTAACATTCTTGATGGTTTAGGGCAATAATGCTTAGTGGGTTGCTTGGAGGCAGGAGCGAATATAATATATTAATGTTTTTAATGTCCTTTCTGCTCAAATTAAGAGAAAAGAGGTTTTCCTCATAGAGAAACACTTCAATATTTAAGCTTGAAATATACATAAAATTAAAGCAAGTGTTAGTAGTGATACAAGATATTAATTTAGTTGCTAACTCCTAAGAAATAAGTAGCACAAACCTCAACAACATGCTTAATACAGTCCATCAGCTCCTCTAGACTGGCACGTTCATACATTTGTGGACGAAGAGCATGTCCATACAGCTGCAGATATTCTGCAGGTACAGCAGACAGAAGCAGGCTGGAGTTTGAGGAAAAACGGAGCAATGCTACCATCTGTTCTGACAACACCTTTAAACTCTCTTTCACTGTCAGAGACACTTTTCGTTCCCCTTCACTTGCATCTTCAATCTTCAAACACAAATACACAAATACTCAACACAAAGCAAATTAGCAAAACTGACTTCTTATGTGTAATTAATAGAACTAAAGTACCAAATTATTTACCACTTTGGTGTTCAGAGTTTTATTCTTTCCCGATAAAAAAGTTTAAAATTAGAGATGGGATAGTTGAATTAAACAATATTTAAGACATTTGAAATTCAAAAAATTTAGAAAAATATCTTTAAAATATGGCTAAGACACTTTTATATGTTTCTGGCATTGCCTCTATGCAATTTTTGTACAATAAGTTACATAAGATTATAAAAAATAAGTTATTTAGGCCAAAGAATAAAAGGAAATAAGTAGTTTAATACAATCATACATACAGTCTCAAAGTATATTTTAATTTGGAATAAAGTGTTAAAAATTTGGCTACTAATAAACTACCATAAATGAATTTTTCTTCGAAAAATAAATACTTAGTGTTATTTATCAACTATAATACTACCCAGATATCCTATAAGTAAAATCTTTAAAGCCATTACCATAAAACTAAAAAGGAATTAAATCAGTAAACTACCTTTAATTTTAAAGCTAGAATTAAAATCTTAATTTAAACCATAGGTATGACCATTAAACATCTAAATCTCAAGCTCCAACAAAATGTATCAAACTGTTTTGGCTGTAACTTGAGATAGAGACAAACACACAATTATTGTGAAACTCATTAGACATAAAGATGCATCAAAATGAGGTAGAAAATTTTCATGGTTACAATTATTTTCCTGTAAGAGAATGAAACAATCATAAAGCAAGTACAAAATTGAATAAAAATAATAAATTCACTAATTAAATGATCTAACTGTACTTTTAACATAAATATAATAAACAGATAAATCAATATCAGTGTAACCTAGGGCTGCCCTTAGGGGGGGGGGTGAACAATGCGGTTGCACAGGGCTCGCACTTGTCTAACACCATGTCTGGGGATCCGTGAGATGTGACCTAACTGTTGCACTAGCTCAACATGGAAACAGGGGTGATTTACAACATATGACAACGTTATGTGGTTTTAATCAGCTGTTTCTTTTCCAAAGAAGATAAGGTAAACATATGGTAACGTTCTTGTAGAAAGTAGTTTTAAGAATAGTGTTGGAATCAACACTGATAGTAATTCACTACATTATTATTGTAGAGGTATTGTTAGTATATATTCAATGTGGCAGTCACAGAACACACTACTTGACACGTGTGTTTTAGTAACTTTTGTAACCATAAGATATCCTTCCTACCAGTACTCGACTATACATCTAATACATCGAGGTATTATGGAAGAATAAGCTGATGAGAAACCTTTGTTTGTGCTGTCTCAATGATTTATGGAGAGTGGGCCTACTAAATGGGGTGCTTTCGATCACATGACAGCCGCTTATTCTAAGAGTGTAGGAAAAGGGCTTGTTAACTTTAACACATGTTTGTGATAGTGATACAAATTAATAATCTATTTATTGTGTTGCACCCACAATATTACTTGGAGTGTGATGGTAATGTAATTTAGTCGTGTGTCATATTAAGTGTTAGTAGTAATGTCTTGTGAGCATAAGTTTTGTAAGTATTGATCGAGCGAGAAGGAAAAAAAAAATGTGAACCTTTTATTTCCAGCCAGAGAGTAGCTTGGGTAGAGTCTAGGCCTAGCAATTTATATTGAGACCTTGATCCAGGAACATGGCCTTCTCATGTATTTACCTTGGAGGGCATTTCCTGATATCTTATATGATTGAAAAAAGGTATACACGTGCAAAAGCCCTTAACAAAAATTAAGTTTTTTAATATTAGTTTGGGAAGGAGGGTGTGTGTGTGTGAATAGATAACTGGGGGCTCCACAAACTAGGTTTGCCCAAGGCCCCACGTCTGCCAAGAGCATTCCTGGTGTCACCACATTAAATATTTATCAAGAAATCAATTTCTTGCACAATACTTATCATTTCCTGAAAAAGCCAAGTTTCATTCTTTGTTTAGTCAAATTTTCTCTAAACCAAATTATGATACTTTTAAAGATTTGTAATTTGAGAGAGAATGCTAAATTTAGATTTGATATGTCTATTCAAAATATGAAAATATGTTTATCTTGTCAATATGAAGTATGTAGTGCCTAAAAAAACAAACCAGGGCAAAAAAGTTGCCAATTGGCTGAATTCAATAAATATAAAATTAGAAAGTCCTTTACACTTACAAGAATTTGCAGTTTGTCTGCTTAGTGTTTATTTTACTAGGGATATGATCTTGAATCCTTAAGGATATTTGAGAGAATTTTTTGTCAAAACTCAAATCCGTAAAGAAATTCAAATGAAATTTGTTATGGAGCTATAATACTGCTATTGGAGGTTCAAAACTATTCATAATATTATAGAATTAACATAACCAAGTCCCAGATCAATAGACAAACATTCAAAAATGTATGAATGTTATTATAATGAATGGCCTATAAGAAAGAATGTTAAAATTTGTATTTTCTATTATTCTATAATTTTTATCTTTCCTTTATGTTCCTAATTTTTTCCAGGATTCAAATTAAAAGGCGAATTGAAGATTCAGATTTGTAAAAAGAATATTTTAAATCCATCTCTAATTTTTACCTTTAGTGAAGGCTATTATAATATTTTCCAACCTCTTTAAAAAATGAAAATAAACATTCAAATATCATTTATAATATGGCAACGAAAGCAAATGTGGAATCTCAAATTTTTATATAATGAACCAGTTAATTTTCAAATATAATAACCAAATACAAGACAAACCCAAGTTTGTTTCGGGGGGAAAGAAAGAAATGCAAGTAAGTTTTATCATATAGAAGCAAAATAGTATTTTAATAAAAGAAAAAGTATTGTGATAAATAAAAATGTTAGGTTAAAAAGATTTCATATAGTAAAACGTCCCTAAATTGAATTTAAAAAGATATTGTCCCTAGTGAATAGTTCCAAATGAAAATTGAACCTTTGGGCATGAGATTTAGCACCCATGACTAATTTTACTTAATAGGATAACATTATATTTTGGTCGTGGTGGCAGCGTGGCAAGTGAAATGTTTTGTTATTCTTCATTTCAAAAGTCAGTGTGTATGTCCGCCCTTCAAAGGCATACATTTTAAATTGGAATTAGGTATATAGCCTTAAAAATAAAGATAGTTTTTTTAATAAAGGGCGAAAAAAGAAAACGGTTTCTTTTTTGAATTGCCGCAAACTATTTTGATTAAAATTTCTATCTAGACGCCATTTAACATTACAAACAAAATGATACCCTTTGATGCAATTTACTTGTTTTGATTATAATATATATAAATATTTTTACACATAAAGTTTAATTATAGCTCCTATCTATGTCACTGCATACTTACAGTTGAAGTCAACTTTTATAAGCATAAAAAGTTCAGTTAAAATTAATCAGTAAAGGCCACTCCAGAAAAAAGTTTTAGTGAAATAGAAATATAGAAAATAATGTACTTAAATGATGATTTAATCATAAGAATGAAATAAAACCACACAACATGCAAGGCAAAAAGGTTAGCAACTGAAGAAAGTCAGGCATGCAGATATCTACTGTAAGCATTCAAAGATGGCAAGGTATAATAATAATAACAACGAAAGCGATATGCATTTAATACAGGATAGTTACATTGTACACTGTATGTGTGTGGTACTAAGACAATGTGCTGCGCTGCCACTACTGATAAAATTGAATTTGATGGAGTAATGCCACTGGCGTTTAAAGAATATGATATGTACTTATTTGGGAAATACATGCAGTCATTATACAACTCGATGTTTCAGGGAGGAGGATATAATGTGTGTTTGAATAAGCGCTTTTAGTTATTTAGTTCCTTTTCCTTCTTAAATACCAAATTATTTAAAGATCATACCTTAATTACTCAAATTCAGAAATATTCAAATTTTGTATTAGTTTTGTGTGTGTGTGTGAAATATCCTTGGGTTTTCCAGAGAAACGCAATCTGTGTTTTCCCAATTTATCGGGAGCATGATAAACCTTCTTTGTATAATATGTGGATGCATGGTTAACAATGATGATTAGAAATACTGGTTAGTGTTTTAGTTTAGTTATTTTATATAAAATACTGATCTCCAAGCATTTTAACTAGGGAAAGAAAGGGGAAAACTTGTCTTGTATTCGGGTGAATATGATACTAGTTTTACTGACCAAACTTGTATAAAAGTGAACCAGTTCTTTACTAGTCTATGTATATTGTTTTCAAATGATTGCAACAGCAAGACTAAAATTACTATACATTTTTCGTACCTTGACAACTTCAGGGATGGCCTCAAACAGTTCAATTAGCTTGGTGAAGCCAAAGTCAGAAACGCGGCACTGATGGCCAAAATGATGGTGGTAGGCTGGGATAAATTTACTAAAAAGCATGCTGCATTGTGGTGCATGGCGCATCAATTCCACAACCTGAAATATTTCCAGGAAATACTCCAAATTTCTTCTTTAAGCTATAGTTACAGGAATTATGTGGTGGTATTTTAACTCAATTCAAGTTTGACTAGAGGCCAGTGAATAAAGGCAATACTTGTCACTTTGTAATTCCCCTTTACTGATGTCAATTTATTTAGTTTATGTAATTTATAAGGTATATTTGAAAAAAGAAAAAAGCATGAATTAGCTTAAAGTAATAAAAAGAATAAGACAAAACAAGCTAGATTGTAGCAACAAAAAGAGTAAGACAAAAACAAACTAGCTTGTAGTATTGGAAAGACTAAGAAAAAAAAACTTTTAACAATGAAAAGAATGAAATAAAAATAAACTTGCTTGTAGCAATGAAAAGAATACGACAAAAGCATAAACTAGCTTGTAGTGAAGGTTGTTTATTCTTAGTGAAAATACATCCATCATGCTAAAATAACAAAAATAATACAGCATATTAGACTATAGCAAAAATTCCAAGTGACACACTCAATAACCACTTATTTTTAAAATAACACTATGGTGAGTAGCAAATGATAAGATTAATATGGTGTTGAGATTATTTAAGAATAGTTAGTAAAAGAAGAAAGCCTGGCTTAGTTTAGACATTCCTTGAGTAGCCCCGTTAGTTTTGTAAACTATCTGTATCACTATTTTGTCACCACTCACACCACCAATAATCTCCCTCTTCTGACACTTACCACTCTCTTCCCACCCGTGTATCTTGCACACATCTAGGAATGTGAAAAATGTATCGATACTTTACTAATATCAATATTTTCCTTTCAATACTAGTATTTTTTAACTTGAAACATTTACTGATATTAGTATTCATACTTGATACTTTTACTGATATTAGTATTCACACACCGGTATTGGATCGGTATTGAAAGAAAAAACTTTTTGGCTATCTTAACTAACATTTATTCCCAACATGAGTGAACTAGGGTGTAATGTAGAGGAAAAACAAATGACACGCTTTCTAAGGGTGTGCAAAAGCCATATTTTATATGTGAAGCAGAGCTTGAAACTTGCGAAGAAAAGTCGAAGTTTAAGTCTAAGTACTATATTAATAATACATGCACACAGGCTTACTGATAAGCTAAGTAAATTATCAATGAAGTTTTAATATTTATTTACATTATGGAGTTGATAACATTATTTTGCAAATTTTACAAATGCATGTATTTTTATCTGCATCTCTATGATAATAATTATAAATTAAAATCTGATTTCATTTCCCACTTTCCATATCAGACAATTTGAATAGTAAAGAAAACGTGAAGAAGCTATGATAAGCTTCTGTGACAAAATGCACTTGTAAATTTGTCACAGATAATCCAAAGAGATATAATATTATGCATTAAACATTAGACGAGAGCTGGGATGATATCACAACTAAAGCGATTTCTTTGCTTCATACCAGTGACCTTGGTGTTATTTCTTTATATGTATTTTTATTTTTTTTAAATTATGTTGGCGATAGTGAATATAATATATTAACATTTATTAACCGCTTTTGATCCATGCTTATGTTATAGTAGATACATTACTAGTCAATGTTAAAATTCCGTTTACTAACGGTTTTAAATGATCAAATATTGAAATATGTAATATTTATTAAGATAAAATTATATTGTTTGATAATTTATCAAAATTTTATCCTTCCTTCAAAACTTTTCAAATATGTGAAGGTTATTTTAGAAGTTGAAGCCAAAGGAGATTTGACTTTAGACTAAGACTTTTCGAAGCTTTGCACACCACTGACGATTTCTTAATTCTCACTCATTTTCTGCAACTCTAGCATTCATTCTCTTTTAGATCTTCATAGTTCATTACTGTTCTTTCATCTTTGATTATCAACACATCCTGATACCCGACCGAGCAATGGGGTGAATGGCGACCAATCAACTACCCCTTACTTTATCAATGAGCACACTCACATAAACTAAACAGAAGAAACTTTTGAAGAACTATACTAAGGGTGCTCCAGGCAGACGAAGAAAAGTTTGTGTGTTGTTTAAGCAGATGAAGCAAGGCATCCATTCTTCTATTGTTTGTCAATAATTAATAATATATCTTGAGAGAATATATAAACAATTAATGTAGTTAAAAAGGGCACCTTTCAGAAGTGAACTATGCAAGTTTCTTAATAATATGAAGGGAAAAAGCAACTTAAAAATAAATAAAAATAAATCGATACCGATGCTTACTGTTAACGATACTTTTCTTTTGATATTAGTACAGCATTGACATTTTTCTTTCGATACCACATCCTTTAGCACAACTTTATTTCCATGAGGTTGCAATCCTTCGCAAAGTTGTTAAAGTTGCTTATTTACAACTGCCCCCTTTACCCATTTCATTGGTAAGAATGTTTGGTGGAAAATACCCCCACCCTTCTTTCAAATTCTTGCTCATTTTTGCTGGTCTTGTCACTGTCCCAAATATTCATGCAGCTCTTTATATCAAAACAATCATTTGATGAATTATAGTTATCAGTTCTTAATACACAAATTAATGCAGATATATTTAGTTTCACCCTTAATTAGGGCTGAGACCTTTTGCCGATCACCAATGTCGATCATTTGGTTTATTTTCTTTAAAATATTACAAAGGTATTATACACACAAATTTTTGAATATAAACAATTTTATGTTTATTAGATTCTTAGTAAATTTATTACCAAACATAACAAGTCCTTCACTGTCGCCAAGTATTGTATAATAAGGACAGTGTTGTAATCTACCCGGCTTAAAACTGACGAGTCTTCACTACCTGACTTTTATCCTACATAGTTAAAAGGATAAGTGAAGCTAATTGGATCAAAATTCTGACTATTGGATTGGTAATTGGCATATACTCAGCCCTACCTTTACTGTAATCAACTAAGTCCTGAATCTATTAGAATTCAACTTTTGACCAAAATTGATTGAAAATCACTTGAAATTTAGCATTCCAGAAATTTGTCTTATTTGATAATTTATCATAAATTTCATCTCTAAAGCTTCCAAAAATGCTTCTTTAGGATTACTGTTCAATTTTTCTTTACGTGATTAATCAAACCAAGAACATAAGTATATATAATCCATTCGCGGTAGGAATTACTCTCTGAAAGGTCTTTTTTCCTACCAATATCCTACTATATAATAGATTTCTGGTAGGGAAAAAGGCCTTTCAGAAAACAATTCCTACTGTGAACAGACTTTAAGCACTATTTTTATTCCCTCCATTGTGGCAACATCGAGTTTTTAAGTTTTCAAATAGCAGAACTCCTATGAAAATCAAACTGAAGTAATCAGTTTATAATCTATTTATTAACTAAATACAATATTTGACTAACCTTGGATTTTAAGATTACAATCTAGTCATAATTTGTATGAAATAAAATGTGTCCAAGCATTTTTATAATTCTTTGTTCTTAAATGAATATGATAGAACTGTAGAAAATGAAGCCAAATAAAAGACCAACACACCTTTTCTAACACTTAAATATTTCGATGCCAGATAGTAGACTGAACAGACTTGTTTGCTTACAGTTTTAGTGATTTTACTTGGTTGTACTTCATTTTCTGTAACTATTCCATCAAATGTGGTTAAAATTTAGATAATTATATAATTACTATTCATTTAAATGTATGCATTATTGATTGAAAATTAAAGAAAACACTGTATTGTCAAAAGCTTTCAAACTTTGAGATTTTGTAGCATTCGTGTTACATTTCTTGAATCTTAATACCTAATAGAGTTTAGTTTGATTCAAAATTTCATATCCAAATAGCTCAAAGATTTGAATTCAATGTAATTTAATTTTGAAATCAAACTGAGATGTTAAATTTTTAAATGATTTAACTTTTTAAAGAAATTAGCATAGCTCCATTATTTTACTTGATTAAATAAACTAGTTCATTATTTAAAAAAGACTAAGTCAACTTTTTTTCAAATGACTCAATCATAGTTCATATAATTCAGCCCACAATTTGATTTCTATTTGACATCACTTAACTATCAAATATTTGATTTAGATTTAATTTGAAACATTTTAATTTCAATATAGAATCGAGATTAAATTCTACTGAGTAGGCAAAATTAAGAATTTATATGAAAATGAAAACTTGGATTTGAAAAGGCTTAAAAATGTATTTGGCTAGAAAACAAATATACATAATAAACTTTTCAGTGAAGAACCAAATAATAGAAGAACCAAGCTGACACATTCCTTATGTATTTTGATTCAAGATTAAATTTAAGTTTGGAGTCTAACAATTCACAAATGCTTGGAGGAAAGTCTAAAAATGATACAAAATTCTTACCTCTCCTGAAAATTGTTTCGTTTTCTCAATCTCTTCCAACGTTTGCTCTCGCTTCGGGATGGATATTGCAACATCATTCTCCTGCTGAGAAACTACAACAGAATTTTCTGGCAGCTCTGACAGCAAATCCTCCATCTCACAGACACCATAGTCCACAATATCCCAGGGTTTATTCAGCACACGCTGGTAGACCTTGGGGAACTCTGTGAGCAACACATGCTTGGTGGCTTGAGATTTCAGAACTCTTAGAAGGTCAGAACAAAAACGGCGGACCTGCATGCGATGAGATAAGGTGACCACACGCTTGTTGCCTTCACCCATGACCTGTACAATAATTACACACTTTCAATGTATGAGGACTCTAGGGCCTTGGTCACTCCTGAGTGTATTTGGTGTTTATTTTAATAACTTTATTCAAATTAGAGATGGTATTTGTTTGATTGGTTATATTTTAGCAAAAAAATATTAATTCAATGTATTAATAATTCAAGAAGTTATCTAATTCAGGGTATACTAGAAATAAAAAACAGTTGAGATATATTCCATAAAAAAATCTTGGGCTAAGCAAATAAAAATATTTTAGATTTATATGCCTTCGTCCAGCTTTTACATTTTGTGAACAATGAAAATATCAGTATTGCAAATATGATAACTTACTCAGGAATTAACCCCAAAACCCCAACATTTTCAATGCTAAAGGAAAGCCTAAATTTCACCAATGAGAGTTTTATGCCAAGCCAGTAATAAAAACTAGACACTATCAACCAACATAAATTGTAAGACTTTATTCAGAGTAACACATGATAAAAATAACAGTTATAAACCAGGGATAAGCTTTCAAACCTCATCTTATAAGATTTTTAGAAAATATCAATTTCCATTACATTTTCATTTTATATTTCCAATTTTAAATGGGAATTTATTTTAGAGCTCTTATTCTTGCCCAATATAATTATAAAACAACTTTAACAATCAAAGTCATAGCAATTAATTTACTATTTAAATAAATGTATGAATATTCTATATAGAGTTGGGTAGACTCCACCAATCCTATTTTATGAATCTCGAATCTGAATATCCAAATTACCTTGGAATCTGAATTCAAATCTTGCAAGAAATTATGAAAATAAGAGGAAACATATATATATATATATATATATATAATATAGTAATAGAAAATACAACTAGTAACTAGGTTCTAACATTCTTTATTATAATCCAGTCATTTATAAACATTCAGTTAAGTGTTCAATTAATGATCTAGGGTATGGTTAAGTTAATCCTATAGTAATTATGTTGATTCTGAGCAACCTAATAGCAGTATTATAGCTTTAACCCAATTTCACTTTATTTTTTGATGATTTTAGTATATTGATCCAAAATTTTCTCAAATTTTCGAATCTTGAATCTTCTTAATCATTTGAGGGGTCCATCCATAGTTCTATAGCTACTTAATTTAATAACAAAGGGCTGTGATATGGAAGTTTTTGAAAAATATAAGATAAGTTTTCATTGAGTTTTATGTTATTTGGTGTGCTGATTTCAAAAATGACCTCCATTGTTATCCATCATGTCAGGATTTTTTTTTGTAAAATTGATATTTTTGCTAAAATCCTATCTGGCAACAGTGGTTTTATCCATTTAAATCTATGTAAGATAATCAATTCTTGGTGAGGCAGATTGATTTTTCAGCAATCAATTTTTATAGGTTTAAATGGATGAAAACTACTGTTGCCAGATCGCACGAGCTGCTTCTGGTCAAGAAACAAAAAGTTTCCTTGAATTTAAACTTTTTACATCAAATTATGGTGCAGTTTCTTGAAGAAAATCACCAACATACTATTTTAATTTGTCTTTATTAAGGTAACTTACTAAAAATAGACGATTGACCAAAAGGAGCAAATATTATGTATGTGTACATGAAAGTTTGAAACAAATTTTAAACTGAGAAAAAAAAAGTTTATATTTAAGTATGTACTCTTTTTCCTTTGAAACTTCTTTATGTTCAATCTCAGGGCTATCTCGTGTTAACAACAATAGTCGGCGAGCATGTTCTTGTCTCATCTTCCTTGATATTTGCGCTCCATATCTTTGATGTCTTGATGGAACCTTTCACCCTGTTCTTTGCCGACTGATCCTATATTTTCAGGGGAAAAGTCCAAATGCGAGTGAAAGAAATATATTTTGACACTCATGGAGCAACCCAACGCTTGAAATTTGTCCAGCATACTCATAACAATTACTTTATAGTCAGGATCCTTGTAATTACCCAGAAATTTACTGACATCTTTGAAGGCAACCAAAGCTTCTTTTTCCTTTGTCATGCTAGTCTCAAATTCTTTATCCTTCATAAGCTTGCTGATATCTGGACCAACAAAGATTCCCTCATTCAGTTGGCTTCGAATAGACATGGAAACTTTTTGCACAGGTATTTGAAACAATCACCATCTTTTGGAATAGCCTTGACAAACTGCTTCATTACACCTAATTGTATATGCAGAGGGGGTAACAATACTTTTTTTGGATTAAATAAGCTATTCCGAATCACATTCTTGGTGCCTGGTTCAAGATTTTGTATTTCGGCCATTCTTTTTTGACCCAATGTTAAATCTTATCATGACTGTCCCACTCACAAATGAAACATGGGAACTTTGTATATCCGCCTTGTTGACCAAGAAGCATGGAGATAACTTTCAAATCACCGCAAATGGTCCAACCGTGGTCAGCATTTTTTATTTTGTTTTGGACGAGAGCCAGGTTTTCATAGCGTTCTTTAAAATGCACCGAGTGTCCAACTGGTACAGATGCATACTGGCTTCCGTGATGGACAGCTTTAAGGCTCCTTTTTGATGAATCTATAAACAGCCTCCATTCATCTTTATCGTATGTGATATTAAATTTGCTCATCAATCCAGGAACCTCAGAACAATAGAACAGGTTCTCCTCTTCCTCAAAGTACTTAACAAATTCCTTGTCTCAATTCCTGTACCAATAAAAAGAGGTTCCTTTGGCCAATAAGTTTTTTATCTTTCAATCTGGAGCCCAACAATTCAGCTGCCTCTTTCGAAAGGCCGAGATCTCTAGTCAGATCATTAAGTTCAACATGAGAGAAGAGCTGAGGTGAATCACCTCCAGAGGGCTTATATTCGGTATCAGAACCTTGAACTTCTGGATGTTCCGAGTCTGAAGACTCTGAAGTAGGAGGCAAAGGCACTGGCACATCAAGTCCATGAGGAACGGGACGTATGGCCAATGGAATGTTATCAGGATAAGAGATTATCTTGATTTTTGCGGTTATACCCATGGACGTGGAAGGAACAAAAGTAACAATCATTAGAGTGGTTTTTCGGCTCCCTCCATGTCATAGGAATTCCAAATCGTAAAGCAGTCTTCTTTCCTTTGAGCCATAAGTGTAGATCATTGAGACACTGCACACAAACTTTATGAGGAGCTTACGATTTGTCCTGGTCTCAGAGTTTCATGCCAAAATATGCAAGATAAAGTTGTCTTACATAGTCTGTAATGTTCCTCATGGAATTTTTAATAACATTATACTCGCCACATAAATAACAATAAAAGTCATCTGGCAAATTTTCACAACGTCTCGAACTCTAAGCCATGTTTCACAAAACGCACAGAGAAAAGCAACTGTTAAAATTGTTTATGTGATGAAGTTTCCACTTGTCATTGTATCAGTGCACGCACGACACTACGCGTGAAAGAAAAATTGAGACGAACTTAAAAATTGCCACGTCTTTTATCTTACTACGAACACGGTAAGTACATGATTTTCTGGGTTAGAGAGAGATAAACTTAGTCCCTCATGAGGACATCTCTTTTATATCTTTTCTGATGAATCCAGAAAAGTCAAGAGAATTCAGTCTTAAGAAAGATAACATGTTCAGGATCAATCTAGATAAAGCTCAAAAATATAGGTGAGTACCGATTACACTCTCTTAGCAAGTGTTCCTGCGAGGTCAGCAAACCAAGATAAAGAATTGATATTATAAGAATTCACGTGATGCTATTGGTAGAGAGAGGTTGCGACGGGGAGGTGTCACAGAGGGGTATTCTGTAGGTTTCACCATGGTAAAATGATGGTCAGGCAGGCAGGGAAGAAATTCAAAGCCGATTTTTTTTATGGTAAATGTTCATAAAAATCCAAGTTGAATTATATGTTTCAAGAAAACGTGATGTGATAGAAATCTTTCATTTTTTTTTAATCAGCACCATGGCTTGTATCTTTTTCATCGCAAGCCTGTGTAATTAATGCATTGAAGTATTATATGTTTACCATGTTTTATAAAATTAAAATTCAGATGTATAGTGTTCTCCCATGAAGTGTAGTTGAACGGTTGATTATAATATTTGTGTCTTAGCCCTTATGTTTACAAAATATTTTTAAAAAATAATAAAAAAATGCTTCGAAAATTAAAGTGTAGCAGGGTGTCTACCTAGTTATAATGTTGAAATTTCAGTATTTTCTTTTTAAGAAATACATTATATATATATGAAAGGTACTCGGAGACAAACAATCCCCATTTCAAAATCATAAAATTATAGAATGTTAGGGTAGGCCTCGGTCTGTCATAGAAGAATCAAGTGTATTGATGCATATATTCTAGTATACATTAAGGATGGGACCCTAAAACCTACAAGAAATATTCATAAATTCAAGACTCAAATCATAATATTTTTTAAATATGTACTAAGTTTGAGTTATTTTTTAAAGGTAAAACCGAACAACCACACCCCAAATCATTAATTTACTATTTAAATATAAACAAAATCAGAAGTGAAGGAAAAAATCCAAGTTATTGGGAAAGTTAAACACTTATGCTTAAAATATTTTCTAAAATTCAAATTTTAAGTAGGGATTTGAAAGCAAAATAAAGTTTCATTCAGATTTGAAAAAAGGAGATTCAACTCATCTTTAATACATGTGCGCACACGCACACACACATGCACACACACACACACACGCACATATTACATTTTTCTAATAACCTAGACCACCATCGACCTCGGTGGTTTTGGGATAAAGTGCTCGCCTCAGGACACAGTGTTAGTGGGTTTGAACCCAACAGAGGTCAAAGGCTTTTTCTTGAGCAAGAAAAGAAATCATAGCTCAACATCCTTTGGAGGGGAAGTAAAGCCGTCAGTTCCATGTGGCATGTAAAAAAACCTTGGAAAGTATGTGAAAATACCTCTCCTGGTGAAATTGGTAGGTCATTTCACCTCACTCGAACTTTAGAGGTACAAGTAATCAGCCTTGGTGGCCCCCCTTCAAAGAATGATTACAGCCAGGGAGTTTACTCTACCCCAAAAACTAACAACTGTCCCCAACACCCCTTGACAGTCGATACTTTTCACAAGTTATATTTTTGATAGTGAATTTTCATAATAAACATATAGCAATAAAGATACAAAATCTCCAATGAAATATAGCCAACAGTTATTATGTTGATAAAAATTACTTGGAAATAGGATAATTGCAGTTACCTAATATTATTAAGAATTAAGATAATAAACCCCAAAAAAAATATTTTTTTTAGAACGTCAACAAAAGTTAAAATTCATTCAACCACAAAGCTTTCAATTTTTGCATTTCGTGTTTTCACTTCTGCTCTTCCTTTGCTATCTGCAAAACTGTTCTTTTCACTTCTAATTTTCTTATTTCTTCATATGCTGTGTTTCTTTTTTGTCTTAAGTCTACTTCAATCTTTTTATTCTTTTCAAAAACTTATTTTCTTATTCTTAATACATTCTGCACAACAAGAATAATCTTTACTGAAATTGTCATATTTAGAAGTTCCCCGGCAGCAGTGACTGCATCATAAACTACACATTGAGTAAAAAGGCTGTCCTCATATAGGTTTTCAACCGCACAGTCTTTATTCACAAAAAAACTTAATTCAACGGCTGCATTGCTATAGAAGATAATTTATTTAGTGATATAATGTAGTTCCTGGGATGCATTTACTCTAGAAAAAATATTCATGAAGAACTTATCAAGCTGGTCACCACTTGAAGTGAATTGTTTAAGGTAGTCAATAGCTTCTTGCTTTGATACAAAGTCCAAGTAGTATTTTTTTATAACATCAGCTTGAACGCTAGATAGTCGTTTCTTGTCTAGTAGGACTTCTGAATGCAGAAGTTACCCTACAGGTCCTAACAGATGGATTGAGCATGACTGAAGGAGAGAGACAACTAGCACCCTTGACAACTTTGCAGAAGAGAGGACACTTAAGTAAAAGTTTGTTGCAGAGATCAAATAAGAATTTTTGACAATATCCTCTGGACTGATCTTGATGTATTTAATTCTTTTCAAAGCTGCTGATTCTGCGAACCCAATATCTACACAGTAGGGAGTGATTTAATGTTGGATTGTTTCTTTAAATCAATGGCTAACAATTTTTTGGAAGCATTTGCTGAATTCACTACCTCACATTTTACAATTCTGTTCATCAAGTGCTCAAATAGTTTATTTAGATCTGCAAAAATAAATGGCAATAGAGAATAGAGGTTTATTGCTCCGATATTTGGTAAGAAATTGCTCCAACTCAAGTGAAACTGACAGCATGAATCCCAACTTCCATGTCAGAAGTTTATCCTTCACAAAATTGCCTAGTGTTTGAAAATTATCAGATTTTGGAGGATGCTTGTTAGAATAAAAATACTATTTTAAATGCTGCAGTATTGATATTGCTCTCTCTAACGCCCTTGAATTTTCTACTCAGCTAATAGAACAAAGCTTCATCAAGAAAAGAGATGACCCTGTTATTCTTTGAGAGTCTGCACGTCTTGTAAAATCTTTACATATATGATATAGTGAACGCAAAAAACTGGTTAAGAGTCCAACTAGAGTTAGCATGTGCTGTTTTGTAAGCATCATGGACAATGTGTAAAGAACAAGTTCTGAATTCCAGCAACTCAAGATCTTGTGGTACTGGTACTAAGCACATCAGAGAAATACTAGGTAGGTCTTGTACTGCAGAAGGGCTGATGGCAGGTGATGGAGTGGTTGAATCATAGCTTACAGTGGTATAGGGAGACCTGATTGTGGGCGAAACAGAAGGTGAAGTGTTATTTCTAATTTAAAACCCAAAATTTCCATTTATTAACTTTTTTTGTAAATGTATTTATTTTTATAAAAATGAGTGTTATTCATATTTTAAGAACATGTTTTTAGTGTATTTTTTAAATCTGAAATTTTAAAGATGTGATACCTATTTACATTTAAAATAAACAAATATATACTCTTTACATTTTAAAATTATGAATATATTCAAACTCGACATGAGCTCGGGAGCCTTTAGAAATACTCGACTCAAGTTTGACTAATGAAAAAACCCCAAGCTCGCAGACCCCTACAACAATGTAACATGAATATTTAAACAAACTTAGTTACCACATTAAATTAAAAGGCATTTGCTATAAACATTATTTTGACCATAATATTTTTCATTTTAAAATATGAAATTTTTTTTATAGATATTAAAATCGAATTGAAATAGATTTTTCACTAAGATAATTTCTAGAAAGAGCCCATACAACACGAATGTACAACTGCACAGAAAGGAATGGCAATGGAACAAAAGACGTGATCATGTGTGATTTTACCCTAAGGACTACTAAACGTAATATGAAACATTTCAAATCCTCAATTTTTTGTGAATCTTACGTTTTCTTATAGAGTAAATAAAGTTACAAAAACATATTTTGGGGAAATATTACCTCATTACCAATTTTATACTTTGAAACTATTACGAGGTATGTACTGTTGCTCGATGAATTGAGAGATCGGTATTTATAGTTAATCATACAGGTGTTTCACAGGTGTTCACTACGAATTGTATTTTCGATTATGGTGTTGTGTTGTTGGAAGTAATGTAATTTTGGTAATGTTTTCTTTGTGATGTTTTGTAAAACTAGTAGTTTTGGAGATATTTATTCATTATTTTAGTTATTTTTATAAATATATATTTTCAGGATTGATATCAAATAACTTGCATAATAAATGTTTGCTGAAATAAAATGGTAAAACTGGTTCAAATAGGTAGTAATCAAAATTTTACCATAGGCGCTTCGATGAATGGTATGTGATGAGTGGTTATTCCACATTAGAAAGTTTTCCTGCTATAAGGCAGAATAATATTTGAAAACACAATATAACATTAGAGTAGGATAGTTTCATCACAACAATAAAAATGCACCCATTGCTGTGTTACAATGATAACATGCAAATGTAAGATTGAGATAAATAAAGCAAGTAAAAAATTACTGGAATTTCCTAATTTAGCAGAAAAAGGGTTAAGAATATATGAGAAAAAGTGAGTCACAAACAAAACATTTTTTAGTTTAAAACTGTTTAGATTAACCTACCAGGCTAAGTGAAGAGTTGTATAGACAAACCTGCACAATATTGGGCAGAGCCTCCATGAGTTCAATCAGCTTTGTGAAACCATAATCAGCAACACGACACTGGCGGCCGAAATGATGGTGGTATGCAGGAATAAAGCGGTTGAACAGGAGTTGGCAGTGAGGGGATGTTTTGAGCAAGTCCACTAATTCCCGACTGAAGAGAGCAAGCTGTGTTGCCAAGGGTGGGCTTACACATTTTAGTTCTGGGGAAGAAACACGAGCCTTGAGTAAATTTATTTTAGAATATATTTAATAGCATGGTAATAATAAATTGACTTCACACATTGATATTTTGACTAAGGTTTTGTTTCAAAACCAGATATAAATTTACACTAGGATTCACAGTAAAGTAAAAACTGTTTTGGGTTTATTTCTTTTACTTTTTCCTATTAATTTTCCCCATCTTTTCTTCCATAATGCCCATCAAAAAGTGAAAACAAGTTTCCCATTAAGAACTATTATTACATTTCTATTAAAGAATTACGCTAACAAGTGTGCTGTGTCCCTCATACCTTAATCATGATCCAGCTTATAACTTTAGTCAAAATAACATTGCTGCCAACACTTAAAAAAAAAAGAATCAATAAATAGCAAAATATATTCACCAAAAATAGTAAAAATCCATATAACTGCCAACTATATAATCAATAAACCTTATTCTTGCTAAGGTATACAAAATATTTAGCCTATCAACCAACCTAAAATATATTTTAGTCCCCTTTATTCAGAGCTCCCAAGTTATAATTTTTGTATCACGACTGACAGTTTATTTTCTCCATAGACAAGATATAATACATGATTCATATCTTATTGAGGCCTGTGTGCAAGAACAATTCTGAGCATGACAGAAGATGGAGCTGAGCCCAAGCCAGGTGGGTTTATTACCTATTTACTTTCAAATCTTGTTCTTATTTTGCTTAGCCTTGTTCTTGCATACAGGCATTTGTCTCACCTCAAAAAATAAACTTAAATATTAGTGTCAATATTAAAATTTTCCAAAGGACTTGAAAGTGAACAAAAACAGAGTGTAAATACTGTAAAGTCATGCAATCTATGTGCTAGGGAAGGAAGCCAACCAGAAAAAAATAGTTATGACGGCCTTGATAGAAACAAGTGAACTCTCTTCACACTTCCAATGTATGGTCACTTTCCCAGTTACACATGATTTTAAAATATAGAAAAACATACAAACCAAATTCTGTTGATATGACACTTATGAAACAAACTTTATTATCAAACTATCTTACCTTCAGACTGGGATTCAGTGTTTGGTTTGACTTTAGTCCAACGTAGATACTTGACACAGCCGGCACCCTGGTATATCTCTATCCCAGGTAAACAGCTAACCAGGTGCTCAAGAGGAACTCCATCTTTGTCCTCTTCAAGCTTGTTGAATTGGACTTGATAGCAGTTTGGTAAACTATATCATACAAAAATTAGTTATATTTAATATTATACATTTAGCAAATAAATCACTTCAAGTCTTTGGTATTCAAGAAATTCGAGAGTTGAGAATCTAGCAAAAAATAATTTTTGAATCCAAATATAAAGGCCATAGATTGAACTCAAAATGCAATTTTTAAGGAATTACTTAAATTTGTGTAATTAGAAAAAAAAAAGCCAATTAGCTTAATTTATGTACAAAATAAAAACAAAATCTTTATTTACTTTATTCTTTATAACCCAAATTTGAGATTACAGAAAAATAATTTATTGTTTTATCTATTCTATGTTCTTAAAAAACAATAGAAAAGACGAATAAATAGATTAGGAATGTTGAGTGATACCAAACCTTCTAAGGAAAAAAGTTTTATTTGCTATGCTAATTACTGTTCTATGCAAAATATTTTCAATTTCCACAATTATTAGTAAATGAACCTACCATTAAGCTACTCAGACAAAATTAAGATGTCAGTTTATTTAATTTATGATGACACTTGGCTGACCACAGAATTAAAATAAGTAAATAGCTAGATTATAAATATCTATCTTCTGTATTTAAACAGGCCTTGCTTGACATGAACTCTTTAGTAGAATGTGAAAATAGTATTACCATTGTTATCTTTGATTAGAACTGGTTATTTCTTTTTACTCTACAAAGTGTATACTTTACATTGGTTTTGGATTCAAATTTTTGAAACAAGTGTGTCATTTTAACTTCTAATGTGTTATTACATCATTAAATCCATGTAGTATATAAGATTCAATGTGTCAGGTGAAGTGTGGGACAGCTTTAAAATTTCCCCAAAAAATGCAAGTTTTGTGGGACTTTAATTTCTAGAGGGGGTAAATCTCATAGTACCAATTCAATAAAAAAAACATTTGAACACACATTCACTTGAAATATTTGCCTTTAAATCATCAAATGATGTTAGTAATATAAGATCAATAAAGGATCCAGTTTCACTTGACAAGATTCGAAAATAAAATGTATATTCGGATTCGAGAAATAGTGGATTAGACCCATTTCTAGTCAAAAGAATTGTCATGTGCAGGCCAGGAGATTTCTGCATACGCCTTCTGAAATAAAATGCTACCAAAACTTGTGTTACAGCAAGTTTGGGCATGGTCAGTGTCCCTCAGCTTTCTTCATTGGGGCAGTGGCTTATGACGTAGTAAATACGAAAAATATTTTCGTTGTTTTTATCTAAGTGTGACATGAATTGTCATTTCCCTGACCTTTTTAAAGTTTCCCTGACTTTCCAGACCGCAGGAACCCTGAAGGGTAAAATATATTTTTCTATTTTATGCATTCTTCCAATAGTTAAAATTAAAGCACCATTTTTAAAAGAGATTAACAATAAAACTAATGTATTAAAATTAATTTATAGATTTGTATTGATCAATATTTTTTCAAAATTTTACTATTTTGTTTCAATAAAACATGCTATTCGCACAGCCCTATCTTTATTATGTTTTGATAATATAATATTATTTGTATTAAATTTAATAACGTAAAAGCTTTTAAAAGTATTACCACAGTAGTTTAAAAATTAATATATATTGTTAATCTAAAATTATCCTAGTGTGTAAATTTTATTATTTCCCATTTACGTCCCAATATTTTGACTCATTTCCTGTCTCGTTCTCGTCCCAATATAAAAATGTTAGGTATGGACGAAAATGGCTTATTTCGGGATGGAGACGAGTCATATTGGGATTTGGGACGAGAAATTCTAAGATTACTCTTTAGAATAATCTTAGATTTAAAATATATTGATTTCCAAGCTAGTAAGGTTAAGACCTGTTAAAGTTATAATACTATTAAAACCTGTTTCGATGGCTGCATAGTCTAAAAAAGACACCACACTCGCAATAGACTAAATTGTGGATAACTAAGACATTTAGTTTGATCTTGGGAGGGTGTACAAAGGTTGGTTTTTCCTAAATGGTTTCCCACTCTATCCACACAAATATAGGTAGGCCAACACCTATAAATTCAATCTTCCTCATTCCTAACACACTGGAGTAATTCGTGCATAGGCATTTAACTGGAATGAGTAATAAGACGTGGTGCTAATTTTTTTTTTTTAAATCGCTAAAGGTGATAAAAACAGCAACAAAAATAAATATAAGTGTGTTAAAATAGCATTTTTTTATAAAATCCAATAACACAATTTTGAATTGAAATCAAATAAAACAATTTTGAATTGATTTCAAATAATACAGTTAGTAAAATAGTTCATTTTATTACATTTTTGATGGAAATTATTTTTATTAGTTAATTTCTTTTGAAAATTGTATTTAATATTTAATAATTTGCATAGTGCAAAAAATTACTACAAAACATGATGTTTGCCCCCCCTTCAATTTGCTCAAAGTATGAAACTGCAAAATATTATCCAGGTTTGAAACCTCTTAAAAATTACTTTTCTTAAATGTTCTCTATAGGTTTGAGACCCCTTAAAGGTGATTGTTTACACCCCTTATACTCTACTCCTTGTCTGGCTCTGCCAACAATAGAAACACTGATCCCTCATAAATGGTTGACCTTGGCAGCTATTTCCTTCCCCTCCTTCCTCTCATTTCTACACCCCAAAAAATATAATATCTCTGTCCTCTAAATATTTCAAGCTCTTTCACTGGCTGAACCTAACAAATAACTTTTGATAGAAAGAGCCAAAATAAGTCACAGCACCTCCCAACTTATTTGTCTCTTTACAACTAAATATACAACTAGTAAAATAACGCTCTCCCCATACCAGCCACCAAGTTTGCTAAATAACTAAGATTGTCTACAAAAGATATTAACAGTGATGAGCTGATAGTAACTGCTATAACATGCACCGTGAACCTTATGTTTTGTTTCCTGGAACACTATTTTAAGATATGATTTGGATTTATAAAGCAGTGGATTTTATCAAACTCTAGAAATTACTGAGAAACAGGCAAACACATTAACTAAGTGACCATGATCTGCCTGTTGCCATAGTCCAGTTGGTGTTTTACTCTCTTCTGTTGAAGAAATGGACTGATGTACCTAAGATTTCATTATTATGTGTTTGGTTGTGTTTTAATTGTGAACTTTGAGGTCTACAGTTTTCTGGTAAGTATGTGGGCCCTGCTCTTCTATCCACTTTTCAAATTTTTATTTTTAAAAAAAAGTCATGTTGCAATATTTTTCCGTTCTAAAAATTAATCAATCATATTTAAAAGAAAAACTTTGTTCGAGTAAAATAATTAAACCTTACTTATGACAGAAGTATGAAAACCTAATGAGAATTTTCAAACCAACGAGAAAAGACAAGAATGTTTTTATTTCAAGTATTTCTCTGGTACAGACCTTGGTAGAGGCAAACTGCCATTGTGTGAGTGCAGCAGAGAGTGTATTCTCTCAGCAAGAATATTGAGACCTATTCGAAAGTTGGGTAGAGCCTCCAGGTCCTGTTCTGCCCAACCCTTGTCAGCTCCCGGCCTCTGGGGGTGCAAGGTGCAGTATGGGAGATCCAGCTGACCATCCTAGCACAGACAGAGACAATCGCCAAAACTTGATTTTATTAAATAAAGCACGTTTTTCAAACAAGTAAAAATGCATCATATTAATTAATGTTCTGATGCGGGTATTTTTTTACTCGCTAAAGGATAAATTTGTATGGTAAATTAAATAAATTTCCAGAAAATTATATTTTAACATGATTTTGAATAAAAATAAGATTAATACTTAAGTCCTAGAGTCTGATTAATGATATCTTTTTAAATAGATAGGGGATAGGTTTTAAAAAAATGTTCAACGTTACCCTAACCTTCAAACTATAGCTTTGAATACAAGTCAGATTTGAACTAACTTTTAAAATAATTCACACCTCAAAAACCCAGAGTAGATATCCTATATATAATGGTAAATAAATATTTGAATTTGTCTTTAAATAAATTTTAATTATAGTTTAAGTATTCTAAAACAAAAAACAAAGTATGTCCTATATATTGTTTTAAAACACCTGGAAAAATCACAAAAATTACATTTTTTACACAATATATTATTAGACCGATTTAAAAAAAAAGTTTTTCAGGAAAAAAACAACTTTTTAAGCTTGCAAACCCTTGGGAAATATACTTTTAGAGCTTTACAAAATAAGGCATGGCTTATGTCAAATATTTACATTGTTTAAAATTACAATATCATTAAATAAATGTATCCTCTATACTATTATACTCTACTATTTACTACAATGACGAAAAAATAAGCTGGCCTTGAATATAGGCCGCTTGCTAAAATTGTAATTACTTTGAAAGGAAAAAGATATTGATGTCTGAATGTTCATATTATTTGCATGTCTTATTACTTGAGCCTTAATTTAATTTTTATGTAATTACATATTTTAATACTACCAGTTAGAAAAGTGAAATAATAGTGAATTAGATTGTTCAGGACTGTATCTTTATTATTAATTATATATTTTTAATATATTTTACTGGATTCTACATATTTTTGAAAACACATAAAACTACATATTTTATGTGTTTTTTATCAAGGTATTATATTTGTGTCTTTCTTGGGAGAAATACTTTTAATTGGTGTGTAACTAATTTTCAGGCAACTTGTAATTTAATTTAGGAATATATCCAGTGAAGGGTTTAATGTCCTTTATTTTGAGCACCTATCGTGTTTGAAATTAAAGGATAATGTATATCCTTTTTCTGTTAATCTGTTTTCATGTAAAAGACTGTTAGCTAATTTCTCTACATACTTCAACCAGAGATGAGAGGGAACTTTTGAAGATTACTATTTTATATTTCACATTTTGAATTCAGGTTTTATCTTTATTAACAATAGTCAATTTAAAAATAATACATTTTAACTTTACTAAAGTTGTTTATTGGGTGAATTGAACAACTAAAGGTAAAGTCTATTGCTGTCTCTTTTTAATCCTTCGGAACCAATAATTTGGCAGATTACTTCCGTTCAAACAAGTTTAACGATCTTCTGATACATTTTGTGATGCCAATGTCCAGCCACCCAGAAGAAAGAGAACTGAGTGCCAACTCTTGTCATTGGTTCAAAATATCACACGATATGAGAGGAGTCTCCGAGGTGAACTAAGAGGGAAAATTTGGATGTGCTTGGAGAGAGAGCGCCCACAGGGTTTCCAATCACACGCATTTAGCTTCAACGAGTATTAAGTCATATAGTTTAGGTATCACAAATTATGTATAGTTTGTAAGTCATATAGTTTACGTCTCACAAATTAAGTATAATGTGTACCTTACCTTTATTAACAAGGTGTTATAAATTGAGTGAGACTAAAATAAAAGCTCAAATAATATTCGGAATACTTTAATTGTTTACACCTCTTCTTATAAAATGGATTTAAAAGCTTGTGTGTGGTGAGAGGAATAATTTGATCAGCATGTACACTGCAGGGCGTGAACCACCTGCACTATTCTAACTGTAACCAGCACCTCAAGTTGTTTCAATTGGCAGCCCAAGCACGGAGCTGTATCATTTGAAGTACATCGAGCGAGGACCATGGGGTTTTTATAAAGATGATAGTGAGAAAAGTCCAAGTAAGGTATGCTGGCTCATCAGAGAGGATTACAGTTGCAGTTACCTAACTTTGTGTGTAATATTCTCGTGCTGTGATGGGGAGAGAATGTGGCATATCCAGATAGTGGCCTCAAAAGTATGTATTTCGCGATGCATGCCAGTTTGTAAACACAGGTTGATGAGTTGTAAAAACAATAGTCAGATCTGATTAGCTCATTTTTCCAATGTTCAGGTTGAGAGAAGAAAAGTAGCAAGGCAAAAAACAAATGACCATAAATGAACCCAAAATCCATCAAGGAAATTTAATTTGAATTCTGACGACATGAAGGGCAGTCTTTTGAAAAGCAAACAAAACCAAACCATGATTATTAGTTATAGACCATCAAGTACTCAAACCCTTTGAATCCCTCGAATCTTTAAAGATATTTGAGAGTAGAGGAAATTTTGGATATAAGACTAGTTCCTAAGAAAAGAAAATAATTTCAATAGAAATTTGTTTTAGAGCTCAAATACTTGCTTATTGGTGGTTCAGTGCCAGTTATAATCATAAGATGAGCGTAATGACCAAACCCCAGAACAGTAATTTAACACTTAAGTGAATGTACAAATGTTATGATGGATGGATTAGAAGGGATTTTAACATTTAGTTATTATTTCTATATTTATTAATCTTTTATTCATATTTCCTCTATAGTTCATAATTTTTTTCAAGATTCAGATGAGTTTCTGACTCGTAAAATAGTGGTTTTGACCCAACTCCAATATACATGTAAGTGTTTCTATAAAGAAAACCTCTTTTTGCTTTATGAGGTAATTGTATTATGTTTGGAAGAAAGTATAATAAAGGTGGATATATAAACATATAAAAGGGCTGAACACAATATGGCTTTTACAATGAAAAGAAGAACACAGTTCACACTTTACATTGCTGCCATTGGACAAAGAGGTAATGGTTGATTCTTAAAGAAAATCGATCGTCACCGCCTTATCCCCAGACCTAGATTTCATTCTATCGGAACTCATCAGGGAGGAGTGTGAAATGTGCAATGCAACTTCCTAAAAGAGGAGGGAAAGAGGGGGAATAGTAGGGAGGGGGGGGATGGAAAATTGTAAAGAATAATAGGACACACAGATATGAACATGTAAAAGGTATAACATAAAGGATTATGTTATGTCCAATGGCAGCAATGTAAAGTGTGAACTGTGTTCTTTTCATTGTAAAAACCATAGTGTGTTCGTCCCTGTTGTACGTTTCTATTCAACTTTTCTATACCTTCTTCCAAATATAATGCATGTAAATATAATATTAATACTGGCTAGTATGTCAAATTCAAACATTTAACCTCAAACCAAAAAATAATAATTTAGGAAACTAAATTTAAAAAATCTAGGGTGACCTGATGTTCACATATTTTTAAAGATTGGGCATCAGTGAAGGTTCTATATAAAGTATTCAATGTTTGTATAATTTTTTTAAATCGATTAAGTATGGCCATTGGTTTCAGAAATCTTTTATTTGTTCCCCTAAACTACAGATTAAAAAATTGAGCTTTACTAAAATAAGGTAACAATTTAAAAAAAAAGATTTACTCATTGAGGTGGTGATTGTTAGCTGAAAGAGGGAATCGAGAAAAGACATAAAAGGGGAAACATTTTTAAGATTTATAAATAGGAGAATCAGGTATTGTTACCATTCTCACATGATATTTTTGTTTATCTCTTCCTATTGTTAACTATCATATTAAGTCAATCTTTCCCATTTATAGCAACCAATTCTGGCCTTCCTTGGCCTAAGTATACTGACCTGAGTTCCAACCCCAAAGCTTGGTGATGGGGTGTTGCGATGATCTGGGTTGAGGCTGACCATACGTCCTGAAGAATCCTCTTTAATGATGCACACATCCTTCATCTTGTACATGTCAGACACACTGATAGAGGAGAGGTAACGACTCTCAAACAACTCTCGGAACTTGAACAATGGCAAACTGTGGCCCGGAACTTCCAGTAGAAGGGACACTATCTGGGACCTGAAATTAAAAATTCCTTGGTTTTACAAATAACATATATGTGAATACACCAAAGAAATTGTGTAAACATTTGTCTGTTAATTAATGGGAAAAAGACCACAGCCCAAACATTTAATATTAAATGATGTAATATACTGTTTCAACACCACTTATTTCTCCAAATTAACCTATATTTAAATTAATTTTCATTTATTTCAATAATACAAATTAATTCTGACTAAACTTCTATTAGAGGAACCTTTTTTAAGGCTGAGATTATATACAAAAAACACAGTTCAGAATAAAAAAAATTACTAAAAAAATCAACTTAATAATTCATGAATGTAGTTTCATATATATTTGAGTATCATTTCTGGGCATCTTTAATAATTTTTATAGAATTTTCCAACCACATAAAACATAGTTAATGAAATATTTTCATTGAAAGGTTTTATTTTCCTTGTCAAATTGATATAAATTGTTTATAAATCATCATTTAATTAGTATTCATTTTATTAATTATTTATTCTTCCTTTTAAATATATTTTTATATTCTGGTTAAGTTCAATAAAAGGTGACCTGGCGGTCTAGGGATAAGGTGTCAGACTTCTGTGCTGGGGGTTTGGGATTCAATCCTCAGTCCCGGCACAGATTTATTTGATTGCCAAATCCTTTCTTCACCTCTGACAAGACGTATATTAATCACAACTTGCAAATGTGTGGAATGCCAGGCCTCCACCGTGGTTCGGATTCCATGTTAAACTGTAGGTCCTCCATTTCATTTCACAATCACCCTACCATTACACATTAGTGTAAGTATTATATTTGGAAGGCGGTATAGGAAAGGTGGATAGAAACATATAAAAGAGGGACAAACACAAAATGGTATTAGCGTAAGTGCATATAACCCAAACGATTACTAAGATGAGGTGTTAATTAATAATAGTGCTAATTAATAAAAATAACAATAATAATAAAAAATATAATAATAATAAATATAATTATAAATATAATAAATTACAATAATAATAAATATAATAAATAATAATAATAATGTCTACTTATAGATAATTTGGTAACATATATATTTCTATGTCAGACATCTTAGTGCAGTCAGTAGCATATTTGCTTGCTGAGATATGGGTCCCTGGTTTGATGGTCGAAAATCTATCATTGATGAAAATATGAGTTTACTCTTTCACATTGATAAATTGAAAGGCGGGAATGGATGTTGTGCCCGTCCTAGTCTTGAGTTAGATTGCAAGGCATATGAAGCTAGGACAGGCCTAGCAAGCCAAGCCGGTAGTGGAAAAATATATGATTTGAATAAAAAATTGATCCAGGCCATAGGCTGGAAACAGTAATGGATGTGAAGTAAAGTACCGTATCTACCCCAATCCAAGACAACCAAAAATATAAGACGACCCCCAGTTTTCCAGTGGCTCTGGAGAGATTTTTTAAAAGTGGTATTTATTTTATCATAAATGAAGAAAATAATGATTATGGTAGACTTATTTTGTAATGCAAACAATTTATTTATTTATTTATTTATTTACAAAACAAAATAGCAAAGATGACTTAAAATCTAATTAGGGATGCAGAATTGCTAAGGAATTCCTTTTTTGTCGTAAATATTGCTTTTGCATAAGATTGCCCATGAATGTTTTTCATAAAAACAATTAGAGGTTAATTTTTATAATGACAATGATAGAGAAAATCCGAAGAGAGTATTTGTACTCTCTTCTTCTTTGTGTTTGATAAAGGCAACAATGCCGAAATATTATTATATTTGTGTTTAAAATGTGTGTGTGACTACTTCTACTATGGAAGTCAGAAGAAAGGAAGAAGATGTCACCTTTGTGCATTGGATTCTTCCCACATCTTTCCTCTTTTCCTAGGTGGGCTTTCTTCATCAAATTTATTCTTAGTAGTTTATTTTTCCTTTTTCTTTAGTTTTATCAATTTCCTTTATTATAAAAAAACCAATCCTTAGTCTGCAATTTTAAGACAACCTCTAGATTTAGAAGCTACACATTTGGGAAAAAACTTTGTCTAGATTCAGATAAATATGATATATCAATTTAAGGAAAACCTCTTTTCGCTTGAAAGGTAATTGTATTATATTTGGAAGTAGGTGTAGGAAAGGTCAAAAGAAGCATGCAAAAGGGAAGAACAAAATATGGCTTTTACAATGAAAAGAAAACACAGTTAACATTTTAAAGAGCTGCCATTGGACAAAGAGGTATAAGCAACCTCATATAAAATTGATCCGCTACCGTCCAATCCCCTGACATACGTCGAAACTAATCAGAGAGTATGTAAGGGGCAATGCAACTTCCAAAAAGCCATTAGGTGAGTTCCTTTTATATATTGTTATTCAACTTTCCTGAACTTTCTTCCTAATATATACTACAAACAGCCTCAAAAAGCGAAAAGATGATTTCCTTAAAGTGATCTAAAATTTAAAATTCAAAGTTTGAATGCAAATAATTGAGAAATTGATATTTAGCAATATAGAGATGAAATATAAAAAAAAGATTAAAAAACTATAGTAATGAAGGAAACTGAACAATGTTTTCTAAAGTTCAATTTGGTTTTGAGATTTTCAAGTAAAATGAAGATTTGATCTTAGATAAAAAGCAGAGTGGAGCCCTCTTCAGTTTTAAATGTGAAAACTTGGTGTTACACTCTTATTGTTTGTAGAATTGTCCTACTAGCTTACATATTATTCTATTGTGGGAAATAGCAAGGAAGAGTAAAGCATTTAGACCCACCTGATCAATTGAGGGCTCGGCCCACCCCCATGAGCATAGGCTATGAGCATTCTTTTGAACCCTATTTTGCGTCGGTGTAACTGAGATATTGCATATTGGGCGTCTTGCAAAGAAGGCACTTTGACATGAGCAGCAACGTTGCCATCCGTCTGCGTGAACACTGAAATGTGAATAACCTGGAAAAAAAAAATTGAGCCAAGCATGACTCTCCACTAGGGCTCTGCGTGTACTCATATTCCAAGCTTCAAGCCCAACTTATCACAAGTTCGAGATCGAAAGTTTTGTAAGTTCGTCATTTTCAGGCTTCCACTTGATGTACTTAACCATCAATTTTTAAACTGCAATAATAAGCATAATCTAGTTAAATGAGATAATTATCAATACTTATGGATACTTATAAATATTTATAAATTATTGGGTTACTTAAAAGTGTTAAAAATTAATTTCAACTTTCACATTAATAACGTAATAAGGTGACCTGGTGGTCTAGGGGTAAGGTGTCAGACTTCTGTGCTGGCGGCCGGGGTTCAATCCTCGGTCCCGGCACAGATTTATGAATGCCAGGCCTCCACCGTGGTTCGGATTCCACGTTAAATTGTAGGTCCTTCATTTCATCTCACAATCACCCTACCATTACACATTAACGTAAGGTCGTACAACCCGAACGGGTAGTAAGACGCGGTGCTAATAATAATAAAAATAATAATAAAAATAATAAAAACCAATAAAAAATAATGATAATAATAATAATAACGTAATAGAACTTTAACAACACTTTTGCCTGGTAAATTTATTCAATACTTTCATCCATTTTGAATTGTACTCGATTTATGTTGTTTAATTGTATTGCCATGACAAAGCAATGAAAATAAAAATAACTAATAAGATTACTAAATAGATGAGATTCTTTTTATTATTCTTACTTCGTCCATTTCTAAAATAATAATTTATTTTATATTAAAAATGTAATATCAAGAATATATTATTATATTAAATATTTTCAAGCCTAAGATATTTAAAACTAGTATTAAATAATACATTTAGCTACAAAACTAGCTCTAGTTTAGTTACTATTTAGTTATAAAATTATGTTGGTTACCAGTTTAAAATTTTTTTAACAAACTTACCACATTTGAATTATAAAAGCATTTAATATTTCATATTGTTTGCTAGAAATATTAATTTAGTCATATTTTTAATTTTAAAGTATTAGCATCAACTTTAATAAGCATTAAAAATATAATTGTAAGTAAATTTCTCAATAAAATAATGTTTAACAAGAGCCCTTTTAACTGGCATGTGCAACTTCGCATAGAGGAATGGAAATGAAACAGAAGATGTATTCATGTATGATTACACTTAGGAATAATAAACAAAATACGAAACCCTTCAAATTGTTTATGATTCTTACGTTTTCTTACACAGTAAATTAAGTTACTTAAGCATATTTTGGGGAAATATTAGCTTATTAGAATGTCCATTTTATTAAAGCTTTATCAAAAGTGTAGAAACACTTTACAATAATGTAAAGTGATAGTGAAAGAAGCCTACCTTAAAGGATAGTTAGGTTAGGCCTAGATATTAACAAACCCACTTCTCTATTTTCTTTCTACACTTTTACACTTCCCATTTACTAAAACTTCCACAGTTGCACATTGATTTGAATTTTAGAAAATATTTTTTCATATGAAGGGACATTGATGAAAAAGTAATATTCCCAAAAACTCAAAACTAATTTGCAACTAAGAAAGTTTTGAAGAAGTGGAAAGTGTAAAAGTTTAAGAAAACTTGAAGAGAGAAGTGTTTTTGTTCCTATCTAGGGATAACCAAGCTATCCTTTCAGGTTGGTTTCCTTCACCTACACTTACTTTACATAATTGTACAGTGTTTCTACACTTTCTTGTTATAAATTTACAAGCCATCATGCAATTATTCATTTTATTAACTTTTTCTATGATTGTTTGAGTGCAATTTTAATGTCACTAAGGACATGAGTGTTGAAACAATTTTATTATTTTTAATTTAGAAGGTGTTCTTATTTTTAAATTGTGTTTTATAAGTGTTAATTTTAATTTAAAACCCGATATTTCCATTATTTAACCTTTTTTCTCTCTCAAAAGTATTTACTCTATATAAAAATGAGTGTCATTCATATTTTAAGAACCTCTGTTTTAATTTACTTTTTCACATTTTAAAATTATGAATATACAATACTCAAACTCAGGAGCTTTTAGAAATACTCGACTCGAATGAAAAAACACAAGCTCGCAGACCCCTACTCTCCACAAATCTATTAAAGAATAGAGCAAAAAATTAAAGTGACAATAGACCCATTAAACAATGGAGATGTTTCATCTCCGAATCCTAATCACTACAGAGAAACAATCTAACATGGAGTTTAATAATAATGATGGGTCACTGATATCTGCTCAAAGCTTATGGACAGTTCAGAAGATTGGTGTAAACAGTCATCAAATGTTGTGATGGGAAGGTCAATGTTTGAATCATACACTGGTGTAGTGAGGGTAGTTTTTCCAAAATATGTTCCTACACACCACCTGTACAATTCAGTTTAATTTCTTCTTAAGCCTAACTTCCTCAACTCTACCCCATTAGGATGGTTAAATATAAGTAGTCTAGATGGGCTGTGAGACTGAATAAATAAAAGTTTTATTTAGAGATGGGTTGGATCGACTATTTCTTGAATCCGAATCTACATTTTATTTTCGAATCTCGAATCCGAATCCTAGCAAATTGTTAGAAATTCTAATGATTTACAAATAGACCTACATTACACAATTTAGGTCTAAGCTCTAGATTAAGATTTATTTCAATCATGCATTCAATTTTAATCAACCCCAACAACTCCTCGCAATATATAGGTTAAAATACAGCCAAATTAGAAAATCTATTCTGATATTATTGTTTAAAAATCAAATCAATCAAAATTTAAGTGTCTTCTAGTTGTTTTTAAGTGTTGATAGAATGAGTTATCTTTCTAAAAAAATATGTGAAATTAACAGATTAGGCCTAGTTAGCCTTTGATCAAATTTAATCATCATTGAAGGATTATAATTTATTTTAATAAGATAGCAAAAATAAAAATACAAACGGATATTTTTAATAAAGACTAGAACAACATGTTTAACAATTAAACATACATCGAAAATAGTGAGCTCAATAATGTCTAAGTATGTTTTATTATTAATAATATTAGCACCGTGTCTTACTACCTGTTCGGGTTATACGCTTTAAGTACTAATTACGCTAATGGATTAGGAATTGGGAAGGTTGAATTAGAGAAAGTGAACCCGCATTTGCGTGGAGGGAGAGTGGAAAACCATTTAGGAAAAACCACCCCCAGTTCACCCGAACCGAGATTCGAACCTCGATCTCCCCGTCCTCAGCAGTCGAGCTCAACACGACTAGCGCGTTAGCCAACTACGCCACTGAGGCGGTGGTTTTATTATTATTTTCTTATATACCCATTATCTATCTTCACTTAGAAAACAAGAAATATATTTGATTCTTGCGATATATCGATTTCTGAGAATATTTTCTATTTAAAACATGAACAAATTTTCGACTCCAATATGTTCATTCCCATTTTTTAAGGCAGAATTACATTTGAATATGTTTACAATTACTTCAATAATATATTTTTTTAAATAATAAACTCTTTGTTGAAATCAATTTAAAAATAAATTATGAATTAGCATCTTGTTATTTGATTCTTAAAACTCGAGAGCACTTACTAAGGGATCAGATTACCTGAATCGATTATAAACAAATAATCGATATACAATATGTAGGCCGGTAGTCAACAGTATTTCTTTTTTATTTTTTATTTATTTTTCATGAAGCCCAACATAATGTCTAACTTAAGGATTGTATGCAATAAATTTGGGTTATTTGAATAGTTGTAGCTAATTAAAACCATTTGGGTAGTAAGAACAGTATTTTTATTTTAGTCATCACTTTGGCGAATAAACATAATATACTTCATGGTGGCCAACTTTGTATCGTGTGTAATGGTGGCTGACTTTGTATCATGTGTAATGTGTTCTAATTTTTGTTAAAAAAATCCGTAATTTGTTTTATTTATTTCAAGTTTTGGTTTTATTTTTTGAAGAGTTTTAATGTGTTCATTAAATTCTTTACAAGATTGTTCATGAGGTGAGAGTTTTAGAAGTGAGCATGTGCCAAAACGGTCGAGTCCAAGTTTCCGATAGAGTTGGGAGGTTAGGGTACTAGCAACTAAGATTTTCCCAACCTAACAATTTTTTTTTTAATAATTATTTTATTCATGTTAATCTCTTTTGTTCGAGAAAAATAAAGATTATGAATTATGTTGTGCTTTTCAAGTAGGTCTAACTAAGTAATTTTTTAATTCAACATATTATGCTTTGTTTATGAGGTGAAAGATTCGACCATTGAATTCTGTAAACCAACGAATCCTCGAATCTTTAATACATGTCAGGGTTCGGTGGATTTGAAGATTTGTGTGGCCCATCTCTATTTTTATTCAATATTTGTCTAGTTTTTAATCAAAAATTAATGTGTTGTTACTGCATTATGTTTCAGTAATATTGAAAACAAAAAAATATGAATACACCAAATATCACTGCCAGTAAGAGCTATACATATTTAATTACACGTATAGGGTAGAGATGAGGAAATTTAACTATATTTGCGTGTGAGAAACCATTTACAAGATTTTACAGATTGTTTAGTGTTCAGTTTTTTAACTTTTCCTTGACTGTAGACCAATTTCCTTAACATTTTTCCTAATGTAAATAAGAATTACAACATTAGGAAAGTAAAAATGTGTACATTCATTTAATATCTCCTACCAAAAAAGCCAGTGGAGATAAAAACAAAAATTTTAACTGTCCAAGAAAAAATATTTAATTTAGCATATAGCTTATATGTTTAATTTTCTTTTTGGATGGAGTATGGCTTAAGAAAAATATTTAATCAAATCAAGTAAATTTAATATGACATCACTCTTAAAATTTGCTAGTATTTAGAAACAAACAAAAATATTAATTAAGAATAAAGAATATTGATAAGCATAGTTTTCAATCAAATGTATTAAAAAGATAAAAAAACAGAAAAGTTTTATGAAAAAAAGCACAAAAAGTAAAACATGGAATCAAATGTTCAACAGTTTTTATTGGAGTACAAAATTTCAATGACAATTTGTCATGGAGACCAGTTTACTTTATTTCTTTTAGATTGATTAAGTATTTTGTCATCCAATGTGGCAACTTCATTCTGTTGTTTTACAAGTCTTCTTTGTGCTTGGAGAAACTTTAGTTCTTGGGAAGTTCTTTTTTTGCATATAGTGTTTGATCAGCTTCATTTTTTTTTATGAGGACTTCTAGCCTTTTTGATGATGCATTTTTTTGTTTGAATCAATAGTTATTGGAAATCTCCTTTCCACTGCGGCATTTCCACAAGTCACCAGAATTTTATGAAAGAACGTCACCACATTATTATTGCTCACTTTTGCATCAGCTAGAACACTCATCAGTAATACATCAAGATTTTGTGTCGAACTTAGCTATACCTCTTTAACAGATGGCATTGCCTACATGTGCAAGAAGACTCTTGAGTGTAAATGACTGATGGTGCGATGATGTAATACTTATAGACTAATTCTTCAGGGCTATAGTGAGTCAAGAAGTCTCTTTGACAATCTTTGATTTTGATAGACATTTTAAGAAAAGTTTATCATAAAGCAAATACTTGTTGCATTCTTGTTTGAAAGAAAACACTTGTTCATTCTGTCCTTTGCAAGTAATATTGGCTACAAAACCAATTGTAATTGTGGATGCAATCTTCAATACAACAGAATTTGATACGCCTATTTTTAGGGGGGTGTAAATAGGATTATTTATCGAATCAAATATCAAAATTTCGAACGAATACCGAATAGTACAAATCAAATAGAAGATTTTACTTACATCTTTAATAAAAATCATTTAAATTAGTAAATTACTATTGAAAGTGTGGTTTTATATTGCAACTTTGCAAAATGCAAACATTTAAAAACATTGTTATTTGAGCTGGCATTGATAAAAAATAATTAATTTTAAAAAATTTAAGAAAATTGAGAAGACTTTTTGATCCAGTTTTTTAGACAGCAGTTTTCACCTGAATCATATTTTTAAAGTTTATGATATATTTTTGACAGAAATTTAAATTTAAAAATTGCATAGAAAATGTTTAACTGCTCAGTGTAGAAATTATATTCCTTTCAATTAAAACATTATTATTCAGGGTTCTTACACACATATGAAACATAAATTTAAGGACATTTCAAGGACTTTTTAAGGACCAAAACTGTTATTTCTCGTACTGCCAAAAGCTAAACACGTAAATTTAAAAAAATTATAAACTGTACCAAATTTTTAATAGATGGGAAACAATAGCTTTTCACCAAATTTAATGAATAGATAAGACTATAAAAATAGAAATCTAATTTTGTTGTCACTTACTTCACTCTCCTTGGTTTATTGGTTAGTGCAGTCATTCTATATTCAGTATTCCACAAGATGAGTATGGATTTTATAATATAACAATGTTTTCTGCTGGCACATGCTTTTCATTTACGGTATTTTATATACAGGAGTCCAAGCATGAATGTTTGTACTAACAATAATTAAAATATCAGTTTTTTATAGGTCCTAGAATCAGCAGAACGCGTAACAAATAGTTTAAACAAAAAAATATCGGGCCAAATAACATTTAAATGTTTTTATATCCATTTAACCTATCAGAGAGCTGCTTGTTGATGTCAGCCAGTGCAGCAGTTTTTTTCTCTTGCTGTTCTTCTGAAACTGTTAGACTTCGACACAAATGTTAGATTTCTTGTTGTTTCTGCTTGCTCTGACAGTCGACCAGCAGATTTGGTAAGTGTGTGTACGTCAGCCTGAAGCCTTTGTTTTTTCGCTTTGAGTTCATCTATTTCTTCTATGAAACTTTTTCTTTTACAATTCTTCTGTGCAGTTTCTTTCCCTCTTCGATTCGTCTCCAAATAATTTTGCCACTTTTGTCGTGCACCAGCAACTGAGATAATCATGTTTTTGGTGATTTCCATATTAGTAACATCACCAACCGATGCAATTTGTTGACAAATTATTCGCTGTGCAATGAGTGTGCGCTGTTGCATATTTTTCACTTCTATTTGCTTGTTTACAGAAAAACCTCTCTCAAATGCTGCTTGATCATGTGATAGAATAAGTACCATTTTCATCAAACACCACAATTTGTCATATTTTGTTCTAGGCTTTGCACGAGCACATAACAGTGACTCCAAACAGTTTTTCCCAGGCTTAAAATTTTGAAATTCAGAAGAAAAGCCAAACTTCTGCAATAAATTCTTTATATGATGAAATTAATGCATCACATTCAGTTTCCTGAAGTCTTTTAGCCTCTACTAGTATCTTAAGCACTGGCACAAACTTGGTTGCACAGTTAGTATCCACATTGATATCTCGAAGATCCATACAACTAAGGTTTATCCCAATTGAGTACTGTAATGGGCAATTATGCAAGATTTTCTTTTACTGTTTCAATAAGAAAATCACGACATTCCATTCGCACTTGAAGAACATCCTTTTCTTTAACAATTTTTTTGTGGAGCAAATTCTTAACTCTGTTTTCTGCATTGAATACCAAGTTTATTTTGGTCACTGGCATCTGGTTTTCTTTTTCCTACTTCAACTTTAACCAGTTTGTTACTGGTAGTTGCTTTATTTATTTCATCTTCTTTAATGAATCTCTCAATTAAGTTTCTAAGCATTTTCAACATGTCTCTTTCCAGAAATGGAAGCATTGGCGTATCAGTTTGGTACATTTTCAAAAAAGGTTCTACTTGTTTTACAATTGACTGAAATATTAATAGCTTTATAGGAGTCAATGCATCACTGGTCGCTTCTTTCACAACTGTAAAGGATTTGGTGTTTGGATTGGGAAGTTTCTTGTCAGTAACTAACTGCAAATATTTAATTAGGCCACATTTCAAGAGCGCGTGTTACAACAGTTGAATTTTCAACCCACCTTATGGCACAAATTTTTTTGGGAAAGACACTGCTCTCGGTTACTTTCATGTAATCTTCTCTTCTTGCTGGTGTGTCCATAAATAAGTAATAGAGGCTAGATAAAACTCGCTCCACATCCCAGTTTGATGATAATGAGCCATGCTTAAAAGCACCATGAATGATATGAAGCCCACAACTGATGGTATGAATTACTGCCATGTTTGTTTCTCTCTTCAATTGATCACACACCAGGTCATAAAATTTCCAATTGACATTTGGACCATCCATGGATAGTTGCAGTCGAGACTGTTTCGGAAGACCAATTTTATGAAATCAACTTTTCAAAGGAAGTGAACATATCTTCTGCAGTAGCATGGCCCAGGAAATCTGAATGGATGTAACAAGACTGCAATTTATTTGCTTCCCAGTGGCGAATATGGTAATCTAACTGCTTCTTTTGAAGCTTTCTGTTGAGGCTTTCATCAAATAACAAAACATATTAACCTTGTTTCTTAAGCCTCTCCATGAGTGCAGACTGAAAATAAGGAGCAATGCCAAAATAACATATATATGCACATTTTGTCTCTACCAATGAAAAGCTTTTTGCAATTCCACTGTTGAAAAACATTTTTTTAAATAATAGTCCGATATCTTAGCATGATTTGTATGAATAATGATTGCTGCATACTTTCAAGGCTCAAGTAATTTCGGCCGTTATAGAGTTTCCTGTCCAGTTAAGAAGGAGCTTACTATCTGCTGTCCTTGTGGTAGTGATTCTGAATCAGGAGCCGCAGAACTCGAAGATTGCTCTGGTTGTGTAGCACCGAGAAAATAGTGAATTCCTTAAGGGGTTTTTTTTACATGCAAGACTACAATGTTTTTTCCCATTCATATGACTTGTTAAAGCAGACACCCCCATTTTGGCAATGTCAAATACTGAAGAGCATATGCTACATCTGGCTTTGTTCCTGTCTGGCACTT
>CABFVZ010001953.1:136700-150264 GCA_902151445.1 Timema monikensis | reverse complement strand
TTGTCAGAGGTGAAGGAAGGGTTTGGAAATCAGATAAATCTGTGCCGGGACCCAGGATTGAACCCCGGCCGCCAGCACAGAAGTCTGAAACCTTACCCCCTAGACCACCAGGTCACCTCAGTATTTATAAAAAGAAGAATCTTTTTTGGCAAATTTATAAAATATTATTTAAGTAGATATGTTTAGCTTAAACTTCACATTTTATAGATTTTTTTAGCAGGACGTCTTACTACCCGTTTGGGCTATACGCCTATGTACTAAATACGCTAATGTATTAGGGATGGGGGAGCTGAATTGTATTAGGGATGGGGGAGCTGAATTGTATCTCCTCGGAAGAGAGTCTCTTCCGAGGAGATACAATTCAGTCGCCTCTTAGGGATGAAGGTTAAATTTAGATGAATTTTACTCACATTTGCGTGAAGTTGAATTAAAAATATTTAGGATAAACCTTGTAATATGCACGTACGCACACTTATAACTATAAGCCTACATATTTCTACTAATCAAATACATGTAAGTTATAATAAAATGCAATCCTGACAATTTTTAGAATACGTATTTTATCTATTTGAACAGTTAGCTATATCACACATTCCACTATGGTCCTCCTTTTAATTTTCTTCCAAGTAACTGTGAGGGTTACATTTTCAGTTAACGTGGGCTGCCAGCTGGAGCACCCTGCCTCAGACTATGTAACCACCGAAGAGGATTTCAACAGTTCTTGAATAAATGTCACTAGCCCAGTGGCATTTAAACAGAATCTTTTTAAGTAAGAGAAAAAGTTCTGTTCAAATTACACGATGTCCATGGTAGGTATTCAATAACTGTTGAAATTACTATACATGGGAAATTAAAATAAACGTAGGATATCTACAGAATAAATATTTTATTTGTTTTTACCGAAATTTTTTTTTATCATAAAAAATGCAAACGTACGTAACATAAATCTCATTAACTTTCATCCCACCTTAGGTGTGCGCATCAACATGTACGTTTTTATTTTTAGTCTATATTTAAATTAAACACAAATAAATGTTAAACATATCTTACGAACTGATAACGCACATCAGTACAATATATAATACGTCTTGTATAGTGAAGTTAACATAATTATACAATAGTATTTTACATAGTCAAATATTACCGAGATTAGATAGTTTCGTGGAAAACTCATTTATCGGAATTGTCTTTAAATTCAACCAGTTTGTTTAATTTTTTAACTAATTCTCTTAATCCAACCCCCATCAGTGGCCACATAGCTTAAGACGTCACTCGCATAATAGATTGGATTTTCAATGACAAGGAGATTGGAGTTCTAAACAGGTCATGTGTGTTTGGATTTTTTTTAAATAATTTCTCACTCTAGCCAGGATGGGTGGTCAGCCACGGTGCACATAATAAAATTTTATTGCAAAAACTTTTGTGGCAGTCTATTAAGATTATAAAATCTTATAATGAGGGCCGTGGAGGTTCCTTAAAAAAAATTGAGGCCCCAACATTAAACCAGTATCTCCCACCCACCCCAAAAATACAACATTCTAATTCTTTTATTTTAAAAATTTATTGAAAAAAGTTTAATGTTAAAGATATTATTAAAATAAGGAACTATTTTCATCACAATAAATTAATTTTGTTTTTAATAATAAGAGAAAATAATCTCAAAACTTTCAAAGTAATTTTATTTATTTATAAATATTCATAAATAAGTTTTGGATGGCCGCAGATTTGTGGAGGGCCCTGGAGACTTAAACCTTGTAAGCCTCCCCCCTTAAATATGAGCCCATTTATAATATATATAGTTATTATAATAATTAAAACTTTAAAAACTTTCGTTAACTGTTAGATATTGATAAAGAATTAAATCTATCAAGAAATAAAAATAACAGATTAATGTATTATTTTTTTGACGCATCTTAACTACGCTTCCGAGATATGTATTTTAATTACGTTGATGGGTTAGGGACGAAGCAAATAAAAGTTATTAAAGGAATTGTATGCACCCACATTTGTGATAGAGCGAGAATGGGAAATCCTTTAGTGATAAAAAACATTAATTCAGAATAACGTGATTCAAATGTTGACCCCCTCATGATCTGTAAACCAGATTATATGAGTCTGAAATTAAGTCCACGTTCCCCCCAATGAGTTTTTTTAATTATTCACTGTTCAGTCATATTGATAACAACAGATAAATGACTTTTTTCATTACATATTTACTGTACAAACATACCTAATCACGCCATTTCCTTACTAGATAGGCAAGAAACTATTCATATAACCCATAAAACAACTACTTACTTTTTTTTAGAACCGCATTCTAATATACGTTCTGGATATACGCCTGTGTACTAATTGAACTAATGGGATAGGGATTAGGAAGGTTTGATTTAGAGGAAATGCACCCGCATCTGCGTTAAGGGAGGGTGTAAAACCATTTATAGGAAAACTACCCTCAGTGCACCCGACTGTGATCGAATCCCTATCTCCCCATCTTCAGCAGTCTTTTATATCACGAGAGTAGCGCGTTAGACCACGTGGCCACCGATGTGGGTAAATTCTTGCTTAGTCAATCTTTATTAACTTTATCCACACTTACCTATGTTTGCATACTTACTTCGCTTCAACAACATTGATACACAGCGTCATACATGCTCCTTTATTCTTAAATCACTTTAAAGTTTCTCTTTTTCTAACAAAATCTAACCACGTTTTACATGATGTAGATGGATGTATGAAAAAGAGAGTTTTAAGAATAAAATATAATGTATGACTCTGTGTATCAATGTTGTTGAAGTGAAGTAAGTATGCAAACATAGGGTATCGTTGATAAAGTTAGTGAGGATGGATTAAGTACGGAGTTGTCACTGCATATTGATAAATCAAACAAAAACCAATTTTACTTGTTTGTTCTAGATATTTTTAGTTTTGAACTATTGGTACATCTTTTTTAAATAAGAGAGAGTCTCCCAATACATTCCAATATTTTTATTAATGAATTTATCTGACAAAAAATATTTTATTAAATTAATATAATATATTCCCCTCGTTGGTGGGTGAATGGTCTAAGACGACGGGGGATTGGGGCTCAAATCCCAGTCACGTGTGCTCTGAGTGATTTTTCATAAATGTATTTCCAATTCCCTCACCAAAAATGTGGGTACATTTCCTCAATTCTACCTTCCTTATCTCTATGACATTGGCTTAATTAGTACACATGCTTATATCCCGAGCGGGTAGTAGGCCTAAGAGGTTTTCAATGTCCTAATAATACAGTAAATTGCTATCGTTATTTACCGTTACAAATGTTTGTACTTTCTTAAACGTGATCCAAACGTCTATTCATAAGAAAATCCTGGTATAGCTTTTATTTTTAATCATAACAGCGGAGACGAACCAAAGTGGGTAGATGACTGATACTAGACTGATCTTTGTCCATGATTAAAATCACGTGATGTGTAAAAACATCGATCGATATTTCCCAAAGTTTCCATACAATACCTTGTTGCCGTACACTTAACACAAATTAGAGAATACAAGAGTCTGGTTCGTATCGCTGAACATATGATCTAAATGTCAAGGTCATATCGTCTGGTCTGCTGGTGATCGGTGTTAGTATCTTGGTCGGGTGTACTGAGGCTAGTGTTTTATAAATGAGTTTCCACTCTACACAAATTATGATACATTTCCTTTAAAATTCTACCTTCCACACTCTAATCTCTTAGACAAAGTTTGTAGACAGCCCCAGACGGATATTAATAAAAGAGAACTTTTTTTTTATTTAGCACCGCGTCTTCCCGTTCAAGTTATACGCTTAAGTGCTAATTACGCTAATAGGTTAGGAATTGGTAAGGTTGAATTTAGATGATGTGATCCCGCATTTGCGTGGATATAGAGAGAAAGTGTGTGTGCGCGTGCGCGTGTGTGCGTGTGAGTGTGCGTGCGCGTGTGCGTGTGTGTGTGTGTGTGTGTGTGTGTGTGTGGAAAAACATTTAGGAAAAACCACCCTCAGTTCACCCGACCAAGATTCGAACCTCGATCTCCCCGTCCTCGGCAGTCTAGCTCATCATAAAACTTGCACGTTAGCTAAATACGCCACCGAAGCGGGTAATAAAACATAATATTTGACAAAATTTAAGGCGTACACCTTTCTTAGAACTGTATCTGTCGAAGAAATTTCTCATTTCATACTACACAAGGGGTATGGGTTCTGATATTATATCTGACATTTAAGTTCAGTCAGTATCATGTCTGTCCACTTAGCTAAAGGTCCCGGGTTTGATTCCCATCATGACCGAAAAATGTATCATTGGTGAAATGTGCGCTTTGCTTTTATAATGATAAATTAACTGCCGTGGACTGGCTGTTGTGTCTGTTTTTATATTATGTTAGTTTCAAAATCGTGTGCTGATATAATCTTTCAGTTCAGAAAGGGCACGTAAAATACCTTGAATAATGAAAAAATCTATAATAATAATAGACGAAGCAAATATAAAATCAATGAGCTCCATTTGTTGTAATTTGCAGCTTGTAAAGCAGGAATGGCCAACCATTTTTCGATTCGGGGTGGCTTAAATTCTAGCCGATTTGACCAGGGATCATACACGAGTTTTTTAATGACTTATTCTCTAATATATTACATAGACCTCCACCCATATACATACATACACAAGTAGCACTATTTTTATGGTTCTGGAAACTACATGGAGCAATTATGTCGGCCTCAAGAGTCTGAATTATTACTTATTTTTGAAATTTTAAATAAACCTATTTCAATATATAATGGTGGGCCACACAGAACGTACTTGGGGTAGGGGGGGGGGCGCGTCGGACATGCCTGCTATAGTGTGTTCCCATACATAAATAGACCATACAGACAAATGGACAATCGCACAGGACAAACTTATTTATGTTTGGTTTTTTTTTTTTACTTCAAGATGAAGTTCAATCGATGTACATTTTTGAATATTTGTAGATATCAATCATCTTAATGAGAAAGTATACATTTTTATTTAGTTCTCAACATAGATTTCTGCAGTTGAACTGATTTTATCAACGTACTGTACATAAGAGAAAGTGCGCTTGGTAAGAATAAAGAACACTTCTCTTAAAATACGCTTAAGAGTCGTATGATTTAGGTAAGAAGACCAATCTGGAAGGCCTTATTTCGTACCATAATCATACTTTATATTATTTTGATATGATCGAAGGCCTTTCAGAACAAGCTTCCTCCCCCCCCCCTTTTTTTTCTTTTATCACCACGTCTTACTACCTGTTCAGGCCATACGCATGTATAATTATCACTTTAAAGGGTTAGGTAAAGGAAGGAGACATTTTATAGATGAACTACCCACATCTGCCTTAAAGAAGAGTGAGTTACCATTTAAGAAAAGCCACCCTTAATAAACCCAACCAGGACTCGAACCCGATCTACTTGTCCTCATCAGATCGAGAATGACTCCTTACACCATTCGGTCACTGAAGTGGGTCAACAAGCTTCCTACCAAAATCAGGGTTTTGGTTATGTTAATTATATGGGAAGATCATAATCCAGGGGTCAATGAACCATCAAAATGTTTTTTTTTTAGAAAATATTCTAAATAATAATGCGTTATTTTATTTGAGACTAGCAGAAGTACCCGACGTTAACTGGGGTAGCTATTAAATGCATTGCGTGGATACCCCGGCCCACTCTTCTCTTAGCTTCAGATAGACAGAAAAAAATGTTCATTTTATTTCTTCCAACCGATTGTTCATTAATTTAAAAAAAATCTAATCAAAATTTTAAAATTCCTGTTTCAAGGTATACATGATCGTGCACAGGGGCTACTAATTTTTAAATTTCAGACCTCTAAGTGCGGTAAATATTGCGCAATTATCATGACACACACACAAATTCTTCATTTCATTAATATATATAATATAATACTTGGATAAGAAAAAGTTAAATTTAATAGTTATTAAATTACTAAAGGTCTGAAACAATATTAATAAATAAATTTTAATGAATTTAAAAAAATGTTAAACAGAATTTATAAAAAATAAAGTGACACACCTAAAATAACATGAAACAAAATTAAAATGTTTATATATAAATATTGTTAGTGGTTTCTTCGGTAAAAAAAATATTTCATGTAAATTTAGCTGTGTCTCTTTATTCATTCTATATTCGTTTTAACCATTCTTTAATCAATAAAATTTCTTGATTAATATTGGTTCAGACCTTTTTGTAAATCTAATAACTAATTAACTAACTTTTCCTTATCCAAGTTTCATCTCATATGTTCAACAAATTTGACAAATGTTTGTTTTGACTCACTTGAAGAATCTATCCCCGGTCTTCCACCTGGAATCTCCCAAACCCTCACATGAGAGTTGGGTATTGAGGGAGAGGTTCGAATTCTGGGGATCCGTAACAAAGTCTTCAACCCCGTAGGCATACACCTTGATGGCCGTGGTGATCTCATTCAGCAGGGAGGCACTGCTTGTGTCGAAGTGCACCCCTAGAAACAAAAGATAGATAAAAGGTAAACCAAGATGTTGGGACAAGGATAGTATTAAGGTTTAGGAGAGTCGATTAGCCATTGGGCGAGTATTTATGTACAATGGATATTGTGTTGTACACTTTTACGGTAACTTATTCAATTAAATATGTTCATTAGTATAATTATAAAATAAACAGGGTGTATATTAATTTATGTCAAATATTCAAGAGGCATAAAATATTTATATTTAGTGGAAAGCATTTTATTTTGTTGGTAATACGATTCAACCTATTTACATGACTGTTGTTTGTGTTTGAGGTTAGGATTTAGTATTTATCAAAGTACCAATATCAAAGAACATTCCTTTCTATTATTTAAAGGAACTTAACGAGCAAAGCGACAGGTCAAACAACAAATATTGCAATAGTATGTAAGTAAATAATATGAGATATGGTTTTGATTATTTTGTAACGATGGTCAATCCTCGAGAGTTAAACCACATAAATTAATTGTCAGTATCTCGATATCGGACTACCCGCTTCGTTGGCATCGTGGTGTAAAGAGACACACACACTCTCGATAGACTGGTTTACTGATGAAGGTGATATAGGTGTCCTGGGGGTGTTTTTTTTTAATAAATGGTTTCTCACTCTTCCTCTTAGAAAATGTAGGTTTACTTCCTCTGAATTATTCCTTCCTCATCCTTGGCCCATTTGTGTGAATGTGAGAAAGAGTGTGAACGGTTAGTTAGACGCGATACACACACAAAAAGGTCACCTTATTTTCAAAGAGTCGATACACACAAATATTTGATTAGCCTCAATATTAACCCAACACAGTTAAACATTTCCACCATTATTTGTGAATTTGAGTCTGGATTTATAAAGTATATTTTATTTAGCATTGCGTCTTACTACCCGTTCGGGTTATACGCTTATATACTATTTACGCTAATGGTTTTAGAGATAAGGAAAATTATATTTATAGGAAGCGTATCCACATTTTTCATGGATAGACCATTTTATAAAAACCACCTTCAGTATAACCGACCAAGATTCGAACCGTGATCTCCCCGTCATCGGCAATCTAGTCTACTACGACAGTAGCGTCTTAGACCATGCGGCCACCGTAGTGGTTTGTTCCATCTTTTCGTAACCGATAAGACCTAGGCATCAGTTTCCAGGTTTAAAAGTTGTTTTATTACCACTGGGGACTTTTAGGATAAATAAATCCGTATACGTCTGATGGGGATGATAAAAAAATAGAAGAAAACGTCTTGTTTGGGCCACACATTAGGTATAAATAGTTTAATGGAGAGGATCATTGAGGGAGAGTAAGAGAGGAAGAAGAAAACGTCTTGTTTGGGCCACACATTAGGTATAAATAATTTAATGGAGAGGATCATTGAGGGAGAGTAAGAGAGGAAGAAGAAAACGTCTTGTTTGGGCCACACATTAGGTATAAATAGTTTAATGGAGAGGATCATTGAGGGAGAGTAAGAGAGGAAGAAGATTGGGTTGGAATACTAACAGATATCAACAAATGTTGAAGTTACTAGAGGATGAAAGAAAAACGCTCAGAACCAAGGATTACTGGAAGACGTCTAGTTGATACCTGTCTCAGAACATATTCACAAAAAAAAGTAGTTTACAATAATTTTATTCTTATTAAAAGTTCCGCAGTGGTAATAGGCCATATAAATTGTAGATGATTATATCTGATGTTGCTTAAAAAAACCTATGACGAGTATTTTTAGAGCTTACTATGTATGCCCAGGTGGTCTAAGTTTTTTGTATCTCAATTACATTTTGGTAAAAATAGATGAAATATTTCAAAAGATAGTTCAGAAGTTTTTAGTGTATAGAATGAAAGGTTACTATGTTTATTTTATAATAAATAATAGCTGAACTAAACGTGATTGCAATCTGATTTTAGAAAGGTAGGACAGCTATAAACGTTACTAAAACAATTTTAATACATTAATACGTTAAGTAGTGTGAACTAAAATTGTCAATTTTCATAGATAATAACAATACTTATAAAATATTACTAATACAGTGGTGAAATGTTATCGATTTTGGCTGAAATTTGTTTTTATATAAAAGTTTATATCCCTACCAAAGATTAAAAAGAACATGTAAACTGGCGTAAGAATATTTTCAAAAGATGTAATATATTTATATAACTATAATATACGTTTTTTCATTAAGTGGTACAACTATATGTTAAATTCCTGTAACAACATAAACGTGAATAATTGCTGTAGAAGTAGAAAAGTGTAGATAAAGATAAAGATGGGGAAAAAATCTCATAATTGCGTGAAACGATTAATAGGATACATATTTTCAGCTCAGCCGTTCATTTAAAATTCAAGTCTTCCAAATAAACACTTTAGTCTTCACGGGAAAGAGAGAAGACATTTCTATGAGAAACCTATTAGTGAGTTCACAAAGCAGAAGCGTATACGTTTTAAATGGGGTGAAACGGATAATAGGTCGATTGATGGTATGAGGACAAGAAGGGATTAAACTCAAACGTCAATACGTTTAATGATACACTAAGAAGACGCTAGCCCAGCGAATAAAACTGTTATTTTTGTATTAATAATAAATATACCCCCAGGAGTGTCGCTAGTGTTTTCCAAAACGAACAATATTTCTTTTGATGGTCACTAAGCTTCTCTTCCTTTCCATACTTGAAGTAAAGGATGGATGGGTGGAATATATTGTGGGTGGCCTGGTGGTCTAGGGGTAAGGTGTCAGACTTTTCTTTCTTTCTTTCTTTAGTGTTTTATTTATAAGATAGTTACTCGCTATATACATAGATGAATTTACAGGACATAATAGAAATTATAATTTTCTCCAACCCATAGGGGTTCTTCAAAATAATGTTTATATCGAAAATAAAATAAAGTCAAAGTTCTCTAAATCCCCAAAATAAGGCACATATCACATATTTAGTGGAGGGGTTTAATGTCCCCACAGCACGACACATATCACCTGGTCGGTGTCTTTACCGCTGGTGCTCTTACTGCGTCACTGGGCAACCAGCGCACTGCTAACGAACTCGGCCTATTGGCCGGAATACCCCGCTGTCTGGCCTCCCCCTCCAGTCTCACACGACTAGAAGGGGGGGTCTCGACTCCCCAGATTCGACTCCGAGGTCACCTGCCGACGTCGACGAAGGGATTCACTACGCCGTCCCTGATTCGGTGGTAGGGGTGACTTGGTTCGGGTACAGATTTATCTGATTACCAAACCCTTCCTTCACCTCTGACAAGACGTGTATTAAACACAACTTTTGAATGTGAGGAATGACAAGTCTCCACCGTGGTTCGGATCCCACGTTAAACTGTAGGTCCTCCATTTCATCTCACAATCGCCCTGCCATTACACATTAGCGTAAGTGCGTATAACCCAAACGGGTAGTTAGACGCAGTGCTAATAATAATAATAATAATAATAATAATAATAATATATTGAAACCCATTTAACTCCTCGGTAAAACCATCGTGTTAGTGCTTTCTATTGGAGAGAAATGAAAATAATTTTTAAACTATCACTACTAGTATTGTATTAAACCCATATGTTAGCGTGTTCTTTGTGCATATAGGCTACATTCTAAGAGTGATGAATGATCTTTGACCTCTTACTATCCCCAGGGTTTCAATGATATACACAGTTCTTCTTCCCCACGATCAATGTACCTCTACAAAAGATTCAAAGCTGATGAACAAACGCCATGGCGTGAAATGGCTATCTAATGGAAACAACCTTTAGCGAAATCGTTATCAGAGGTTAAATGTTCTGTCTCTTGAAGTGGTCAAACTAGATATGCGTTGTTTCTAAATGTTATATTTAAATATATATATATTTAAAATAACTTTTTTAAGAAGATACATTAATCCAAGGTCCCCACAGTTTAAACCATTTAATTATTATGTTAAATCTATTAATATTTTCAGGCCCTTGATAATGGATAGAGATTTTATGTTTTTTTCTATTTATTTTAAAGCCCACCTGGTATGTGAGTATTTTATTAATTAAAAGGGATGATTTAGGTAGAATTTAGAGGAATTACGTATAATTTTGCGTGGAGGGAGAGTGAGAATTTATCTAGAAATATAAAACTAGATGAGTATGATATTAAAAATGTGTATTATTAAAACCATCCTATCAACAGCACATTTTCCATATTGAGTACTTGAAGTACCACGGAAGTGAAGGCAAGCTAAGTCTAGTAACCATCCCATTTTTTATAGTAACTATTTTTCGAAACAACAAATCTATTTTTTAGAATAATGTTTAAGAATTTATGGTTTTTTTGTTTCAACTTTAAAACTCTTTAAATAAAACTTAAATTCATTAACATGGAAAAATCCTAGCTTAACCTGCAATGACGTCATAAGTTTAGAACGTCCTTAAACTGTACCTGTGATTATTGTTCTGATTAATCAGTAGAAAACTCATTGGTGAGTAATCAACCAAAATACGTCCCACATATAGGTATGTATAGCAGAATCTAAACTCCATTCATGGTAGGAATTACTCTCAGAAAGGTCTTTTTTTCCTACCAATATCCTACTATATAATAGACAGAGACCTGCGTTTGTGGAGATCACGATAATTCGCGAATGTTAGATATGGCTATTTTTCTTTCAGATGTTCACATTTCAGGTTACCCTGATTGCAAATATATTCTCAGAATTGTCGCGATAATTCGCGAAATCGGCGTTTTAGCGCGATATTCGCGATTTTAAACGATGTCCGCGATAATCGCGATTTAGTCGCGATTTTCGGCATTCGCGCTAATATTTTGGGATATTGAAAAATAAATTTTTGTGTAATATTTTGTCTTTGTGACTTGTACATAATTTTCCCGGACCAGCTGCCGCTAAATCTTACTTTTTTAATAAGTTGACAGCACATTTTTTTGCGGACTAGTGTTTTTTACCGTTTTGTCCAAACAAAATTTAATTTTTGGTTTTCACTTCAATATGTTTAGTTTACCTGTTTCAAACATTGTCTTGGAAGTCTAGTTTTAACCCAACAAAGTCACCTTAATAACGAAAGTTTGGTAAAATCAACTTTTTTAACGCTTTTGTCTTAATTCGATAATTTCGTCGCAAAAATAGGATTTTTGTAATTCACCGCTTATTCACCGCTTTTGGGAAACTTAAAAACGAAATTGGGCTTTTTTATTCACCATAAAAGCAGGGCTCTGATAATAGACTTCTGGTAAGGATAAAAACCTTTATGAAAACAATTCCTACGCTGAACAGACTTTACATATGTATGAGTGGTCAAATAGAGACTGAATTTGTGATAACATATCATAGATAGTTTTAACCAGCACTGCTTAGCCTCATAGCATTCCACGACACTACACTGTTAAGGTCTTTTTCAACCAATCAGGCAAGACTAATGATCAGGAGCTAGTTTAATGGCGTTGTTTAGAATAAATTTTAAATTAACTATGGAGATATGTAAATGTTATACTTGGGGGTGTAATTTATCTGAATCTTATCTGAATTCCATTTCATTACCAATAGAGAATCAAACCATATTTAAATTAAACGAAAGTGCTTTGACGATAGAAAAAACGCCAGCAACACTTTAAGCAAAATGTAAATTTTGTATAATTATTGGGATAAATGCTCATAAAAGGTCATTCAGCCATGTATAGTGTGACCCAATAGCGTGTCTTGGAGTGTTGCCAGTGTAAGCATAGTTGCAGTCCAATTTTCACAGAAATAACCGTATATGACAGCTAGAATGTTACTAGATCTACTTGAATGAATTCATATATCAATTTATTTGTCACTATTTATTAATATTATCAATATCTTACAAATTAATACTAAAAAATAGCATATAACCTAAATTAGTAGTAATACATGGCGCAAATAAAAACAGCCCTAATTATGTAGTAAAATGTTATTAATGTTAACAGACAAATATATATTTTCTAAAAGGTCCTTCATAGCAAAATAGTAGTTTTTTTATCGTTTAAACAGGCCCTGTGTATTATTTTCATCAATCAGTAGAATACTCATTAGCCAGGTATCAACAAAAATAAATAATTGTGGTATTTAGTACGGCATCTCACGACTCTTTCAAGTTATATAACTATGTACGAATTACGATATGGTTAATGGATAAATATATAGGAAATGTACCCGCATTTTCGTGCAAGGAGAGTGGAAAACTATTAAGTAAAACCTCAAAACATATAACTGGGATTCCAACCCCGATCTCCTCGTCATTAGCAGTCTGGTCTATTGAGAGAGTGACGCATTAGACCATGCGGCCACCGAAGTGTGTTAAAATTCATTCCTTAATATTATGTAGAGCAAAGTCATAGTGTGATTGATCAAATGAGGATCTAGTTTGTGAGAAACATTTACTGGTTAATTTTAAACAAACTTTGATTACTTTAGTAATATTTTATGACAACTTATGACAATATTCTATAGCAAGTAGCTAAACTGTTCTGAAAGTATGGTAGGACAGTTAGTATAGAACATTTACAAACTTTTGGTTTTAGAAACGGACGTAACCTAAAGAGATTATTTTCACTGTCCTCAGTAGGTAAGATTTGTCCTAATTTAAGCATATAGAACAGGGATGGTAAAAACTTAACTGCACTTGTGTGCCAAATATTCTAAGTTTTTCATTTAGTATTTATAAACAAAAATCTGTTGAGTATCGTGAAATGTAATGAATAACTCAAAGTTTTAAATATTTCAAAAAAGAATATTTTTACAGTTGCCAATGAGGGTTCTAGAAAATATTAATTTCCCTAATAGTGAAAACTATTGAAATTATCGCCTTAAGTGAAGAAAAGACAATAAATGGATAAATATGTTAGAATCAGAAATTTATACAATATTTTATATACTAGTTTGAAAATTGTTGCGTTCTAGCAAGGATATTTATTTTCAGTTCACAACTTTTGTCTTCAGCAGCACAAAAATTCAGTCAGGTACGAGCCAAGACGATTTACAGCTGTTGACTTCATAGAGTTAATTGTGACATTAAATGACTGTTGTAATATTACTGACTCCCCCCCCCCCCCCCCCC